>CAUYLG010028593.1:0-88639 GCA_963573385.1 Cacajao melanocephalus
TTAGCATTTTGTTAAATCTTCTTTCAAGGTTCTTAGTTTCTTTGCATTGGGTTAGTACATGTTCTTTTAGCTCACAGAAGTTTCTTATTATCCACCTTCTGAAGCCTGATTCTGTCAGTTCATTGCACTCATTCTCCATCAGGCCTTGTTCCCTTGCTGATGAGGAGCTGCAATCCCCTGAAGGAGGAGAGGCATTCTGATTTCGGGTGTTCTCAGCCTTTTTGCACTGGTTTCTTCCCATGTTTGTGGATTTATCCACCTGTCGTCTTTGTAATTGCCGACTTTCAGATTGGGTCTGAGTGGATGTCCAGCTTGTTGGTGATGAAGTTTTTTCTGTTTCTTAGTTTTCCTTTGGCGGACGCCCCCTCCCCACAGAGCTAGGCCTTCCCGGGTTCAGCTGTGCTTACTGTGAAACTCTCAGTCCTCAGAGCTTCCAATTGCTATTCTCCTTGTGGGGATGGGACCAGCCGAGCCCGACTCAAAGGGCATCCAGTCCCATATACTCCGCACTGAGAAGCTCCACGCCGGAGCGCTGGCCAAAAGAGTCGCGCTGGTGACCCGTGGGGCTCCTCCGCTGCGTATCTCCCAGTTTGTGGGCAACAGAAATTCATCTGAAATTGCAGTGTCTGCTCCCTCTCTGTGTTTTCACTGGGAGCTACAATCCTGAGCTGCTGCTAATCGGCCATCTTGGATCTCTCTCCCAACTTGCTAATATTTTGTTAAGAATTTCTGTGACTATGTTAATTGGTCTGTGTTTTTTGGGTTGCATTCATTCTTTGTTTTAGCCTTTTCATTAATTTTTAAAATATTTCTTCTTTCCTAATATAATTTAAACCTAAACAATTCCCTACAAGCTCTGTTTTAGCTGTATTCATACATTTTAATACATTTTGTCTTATTCAATTCAATACATTTTCTAATTTGCCTAATTTCTCTTTGACTTATGGATGAAATTTCTCTAATTTCATTGACTTGTGGATTCGTTAGCAGTATGTTCCTTAATTTCCAAGCATTTCATTTTTTTTTTTAGCATCTCTGTTTTATTGTTTTCTGGTGTAATTTTGATTAGTAACATAGTCTGTGTAATTTCAGTCCTTTGGAATTTGTTGAAACTTGCTTTATGGCCCAGCATAGAGTCGATTTTTGTAAATCATTCATATGAACTTGAAAATTATGTGTATTTTCCATATATATTCTATATTGTGTCAATTAAGTTGGCTAACCACTTTATTCAAATCATCCATTTCCTTACTGATTTTTTGTTTGATTGAGTTTCTTAAAAAAGTGTGTTAAAATCTTCAGCAGTGGCTGCACATTTGTCTATTTTTCCTTCCAGTCTCAATAATTCTTACTTTGTATCTTTTTAAGCTGTGTTATTTGGTGCACATAAGTTTAGAATTGTTATATTTTCCTGTTGGAAAGATCTGTTATCAGTATTTAACGTCCATCTTACCTCTAGTAACACTGTTCGTCTTAAGCCTATTTTGATATTTTTGATATTAATGTAGTAATACAACTTATTAAAAATCAGTATTTGAGTGGTATTTATTTTTTACCTTTTTGTTTCACCTTTCTGTGTTTCTACATTTAAATTGTGGAGGTTTTTTATTTTTATTTTTTTAGGGACAGGATTTTCACCATGTTGGCCAGGCTGATCTCGAACTCCTGACCTCAGGTAATCCACCGGTCTCGGCCTCCAAAGGTGCTGGGATTACAGGCATGAGCCACTGCACCCGGCCTCTATTCATACATTTTTTTATGAAAAGTTTTAACTCTAGATATTTAAATATGCATCTTTGACCTATTATAGATATATTGTCATATTAAATTAATGTTTCCCATGGTTTTAACAATGCAAGAACTGGCCGGGCATGGTGGCTCACACCTGTAATCCCAGCACTTTGGACTTTGGGAGGCTGAGGCAGGCATATCACTTGAGGTCAGGAGTTCGAGACCAGCCTGGCCAACATGGTGAAACCCTGTCTCTACTAAAAATATGAAAATTAGCTGGACGTCCTCACTTGAACCTAAGAGGAAGAAGTTGCAGTGAGCTGAGATTGTGCCGCTGCACTCCAGCCTGGCTGACAGTGAGACTCTGTCTAACAAAAAAAACAAAAAAACAAAAAAACAACAACAATGCAAGAACTTCACAACTGTTCAACTCCATCTACTTGCCTTCTACCCTATGTGCTATTATTGTGTATTTTACTTCTATATATATTATAAACCCTATAAGGCATTCCCATTGTTTCATTAGTTAGTTATTTCCTTTATATCCATATATTTGTCCTTTTTGGTGCCCTGTATTACTTTCAGAAGATTTGTGCCTTAAAAAAAAATTATTCCCCTCTCTTCTGACAATTGTTTTTAAGCGACCAGGCTCATGCTGTGTTACTTAGGCTGGTCTTGAGTTCCTGGCCTCAAGTGACTCTTCCGCCTCAGCCCTAGAAGTAGCTGGGATCACAGGCATGTGCCACCATGCCAGGCTTTGTAAAGTTTGTGCTTTCATCTGAAATCATTTTACTTACTCTGTCTCTACTAAAAACACAAAAATTAGCTGGGTATGACAGTGCATGCCTGGTAATTCCAGCTACTCGGGAGGCTGAGGCAGGAGAATTGCTTGAACCCAGGAGGTGGAGGTTCCAGAAGAATTTCCTTTAATATTTCTTGTAACAATATTAAGATCTGTTAGCAATGCACTTTTTCAGGCTTTTCTTGGTATAAAAATGTCTTTGTCTTACCTTAATTCTTAAACCTCCTGAGTAATTGGGACTACAGGTGCCTGCCACCACGCCCGGCTAATTTTTGTGTGTATTTTTACTAGACATGGGGTTTCGCCATGTTGGCCAGGCTGGTCTCGGACTCCTGACCTCAAATGATCCGCCCGCCTCAGCCTCCCAAAGTGCTGGGATTACAAGTGTGAGCCACCTCACCCAGCCCTGATTATCCTTTACTATGTGCTGGTCATTGTACTTAAACATTTCTTTGTGTGACTTATTTGGAGCTTGACTGAAGGACCTCCTTGCAGAGAATATTTTAATTTGCTTCTTCCAGAAGCCGTTGGCACAAATAGTCTGCAGTCACTTCAATCTAAGTTCACGGCTTGAGGTTACCGACCACCCAGGAGATAGAAATTAGAGCTACAAGTCTGTTACCCAAAAGGAGTCCCAATCCAGATCCCAAGAGAGTGTTTTTAGATCTCGTGCAAGAAAGAAATCGGGGTGAGTCCATAAAGTGAAAGTAAGTTTATAAGGAAAGTAAAGGAATGAAAGAATGGCTGGGTAGAGCAGCAGCATAGACCTCTGGTTGCCCATTTTTATGGTTATTTCTTGATTATACACTAAACAAGGGGTAGATTATGTATGAATTTCCAGGGAAAGGGGAGGGTTCCTCCCCTTTTCAGACCCTATAGGGTAACTTTCAGATGTTGCCATGGCATTTATAAGCTGTCATGGTGCCGGTGGGAGTGTCTTTTAGCATGCTAATGTATTATAATTATCGTATAGCGAGCAGTGAGGACGACCAGAGGGCACTCTCATTGCCATGTTGGTTTTGGTGGATTTTGGCCAACTTCTTTACTGCAACCTGTTTTACCAGCAAGGTCTTTATGACCTATGTCTCCTGCTGACCTCCTATCTCACCCTGTGACCAAGAATGCCTAACCTCCTGGGAATGCAGCCCAGTAGGTCTCAGCCTTATTTTACCCAGCCCCTATTCGAGATGGAGTTGCTCTGGTTCAAATGCCTCTGACAAGTCCATACTGAGGCTGGTTTACTTCAGAGACTATGGCTCTTTGGAATCCCAACAAATTTGGAGGAGGGTCTTCTATTTGATCTTCCACCATGTGCTCTGGACTTTCATTTGTGTCCCTTGCCCAGAGGAGTTATCAAAACAACAGTTCAAACTGGCCCAAATCAGGAAGGGCCCTCAGAGTAAAAGTGAGTTTCCTGCATAGTTTATCTAAGTTTCTATTTTCCCTTTAGCTTTGCTCTGGTAACACTTTACCCTATGGTTGTACCAATATGTCAGTGTTTTTAGTAGTTTTCTTTTCTTTCATTTGTTCTTTTTTTTTTTTTTTTTTGAGACTGAGTCTCGCTCTGGTACCTAGGCTGGAGTACAGCGGCGCGATCTCGGCTCACTGCAACTTCTGCCTCCCGCGTTCAAGTGATTCTTGTGCTTTGGCCTCCTGAGTAGCTGGAATTACAAGCACATGCCACCACGCCCAGCTAATTTTTGTATTTTTAATAGAGACTGGGTTTCCCTATGTTGGACAGGCTGGTCTTAAACTTCTGAACTTCTGATCTCAGGTGATCGGCCCACCTTGGTCTCCCAAAGTGCTGGGATCACAGGTGTGAGCCACCACACCCAGCCTTTAGTTGTTTTCAATAGAATTGATCTGAGGAACTTGGCCTGGCATTGCCAGAAAAGAGAAGTCGGCCAGAGGGCAGACTTCATTTGACAGAGTTGGAAACTGTGGCTTAGAGAGGTGAGGCCACTTCCTAGGGCCTTACAGCCAGTAAGAAATAGAGCCAGGCTGCAAGCTGAGAGCCGTTTTACACCAAATTCAGTGTTCTCTTCCCCACTCCCTGGCAGTACCCTCTTGATTTCTTCATATGTAATGAAAAAGTCAGACAGTCTCTGAGGGCCCTTTGGACTCAGATGCTCTCTGACCAGGATTTCATGGCTTTTCTAATCTCTACGACTCAGCCTCCTCACCTTCTGTCTGGGATTTAGACCTGACACCCAAGGCCAGTCATAGAGAATTCCTAGATCAGCCATAAGGGGGCAGTGGTGTGCAGAGAGTGCCCAGATTGTAAAATGCTGGCACAGCCAAGGGCTTCTTTCTTCATGGAGGTATTTGCTTCTCACAGTCAAAGTAAAGAGAAAATGGTGCAGCCTAGTATTCCAAGCCCCTGTCTCTTCTGCTTCATTTGTCCAACTGTGGCCGATGCCGCCTCTGGCACAAAGGATGAGGCCCAGATATAAGTTAAGTCGTGTCTCTACCATGGAGGACCCACGGTCCACTAAACCCTCTCCAGGCCAGAATCTGGCTGATTTCCCATCTCCCTGTCTTTGCTCCTGCTGTTCTGTACACTGAAGTGCCTCCCCTTTCTCATCACTGCCATTCCATTTCCCCTCATTCTTAAGGCTCAGCTCAGATGCCACCTCCTCCCTGGAGCCTCCCATCCACCCCCTTCAGCACCCCTTTCCCTCCCCTATGCTCCCAGCCCAGGCTCTGAATCTCTCTCATGGCTTGAATTTAGGTCTTGCCATGTGCTTGCATCACCCTCCAGACTGGAAGCTCTGCAGGCAGCTAGGGTCCCCATCAACCCTGGACTCCTGTGCCAGCCCAGAAGACAAGGAGTGCTGGGGAAAAGGAAGCTGGAAGAATATCTGCTGGCTGAGATTCCTGGCAGGGCTGAAGGAGGTCAGAGCCTCCACTGAACAGACTTGACTGCAGCAGCTCCTATGGACTCCAAGCCTTTTGGAGTCCAGCTTTGCACTCACTGATGAGAAAATGACAAGAGAAGCCTCCATCTCCATGAAATTGTGGATTTAAAAAAAATGAAAACATAAAAGCCCCAGAAGAAAACACAGGAGAATGGCCGGGTGCAGTGGCTCACACCTGTAATCCCAACACTTTGGGAGGCCGAGGTGGGCAGATCATTTGAAGTCAGGAGTTTGAGCCCAGCCTGGCCAACGTGGTGAAACCCCATTTCTACTAAAAATACCAAAATTAGCCTGGCTTGGTGGCATGCACCTGTAATCCCAGCTACTCTGGAAGCTGAGGTAGGAGAATCGCTTGAACTCGGGAGGCAGAGGTTGCAGCGAGGCGAGAAATACAAATCAAAACCACAATGAGATACCATTTCATGCCAGTTAGAATGGCGATCATTAAAAAGTCTGTAAACAACAGATGCTGGCGAGGATATGGAAAAATAGAACCACTTTTACACTGCTGGTGGGAGGGTAAATTAGCTCAACTATTATAGAAGACAGTGTGATGATTCCTGAACTATATAGAACTGGAAATACAATTTGACTCAGCAATCCCATTACTGGCTACATACCCAAAGGATTATAAATCATTCTACTCTAAAGACACATACACATGTATGTTTATTGCAGCTCTATTCACAATAGCAAAGACTTGGAACCAACCCAAATGCCCATCAATGATAGACTAGATAAAGAAAATGTGGCACATGTACACCATGGAATACTACACAGCCATAAAAAAGAATGAGTTCATGTCCTTTGCAGCAACATAGATGAAGTTGAAAACCATCATCCTCAGCAAACTAACACAGGATCAGAAAACCAAACATCACATGTATTCACTCATAAGTGGGAGCTGAACAGTGAGAACACATGGACACAGGAAGGGGAACATCACACACCAGGGTCTGTCAGGCAGTGGGGCGAAAGGGAAGAGAGAGCATTAGGACAAATACCTAATGCCTGTGGAGATGACGGGTTGATGGGTGCAGCAAACCACCATGGCACATGTATATCTAAGTAACAAACCTGCATATTCAGCACATGTATCCCAGGACTTAAAGTAAAATAAAATTTTAAAAAGAAAAGAAAAAAGAAAACATAGGAGAGTTTCTGATTAACTTTAGATCTAGAAAGACCTTTCTATGCCTCAAAACCGGAAGCCATAAATAAAAAATATATATAAATGGCTCTTAAGCTTTTGGAGAAATGCTCACCCTTATTCATAAGACAATAATCACAATTTTAAAATACAATTAAGATTCCATTTTTCACCTATCAGATTGGCAGGAATCCAAAGGCTTGATAACATTCTCTAGGCAGCACCCTGGAAAAGCGGCACGGGTATTTTCGCTGGAGGAGGAGCGTTCCCTCTGTGTAATCCCAACCGGGGGCAACCTGGCAACATCTACCCAAATTACAAATCACCTGTGTTAGGCAGAATTCTAAGGTGACCCTCACTGGCCTTTGCTTTTCTGTGGTCCCCTGCCGTTGTATGTGTTTGGGGCTTGTGAATAAGATGAGCATGTGAATGAAATGATTGTATTCCATTATATGGCAAAAGGGATTTTGCAGATTAACTCAGGTTCCAACTCAGTTAACCTAATGATAGGGAGATAGCCCCTGTTGGACTGATCTGATTGGGTAAGCCCTTGGAAAGCAGCAAGCTTTCTCTGGCAAGAGAAATTCGTCAGAGATTCGAAGCATGAGAAAGATCCGTTGGGCCATTCCTGGCTTGATGTTGGAGGGAGCGGCATGGTAAGGACTGTGAGTGTCTTTCAGGAGCCCGGGGAGGCCCCTGCTGGAAGCCTGCAAGAAACCAGAGACTCAGTTCTACAACCATGAGGAACCAAATTCTGCCAACAACAAGAGTGACCTTGGAAGCAGATTTTCCTCCCAGAGCTTCCAAAAGAGAACCAAGTCTGGCCGCCACCTTGGTTTCACCCTGAACTGAGCACCCTGTTCAGGTGAGACTATGAGGTGATCGATGGGTGTTGTTTTAAACTGCTGTGTTTGTGATAATCTGGTATGCAACAATAGAAAACTCATACAATACTTTCAACCTGCCAGGCACGGTGGCACCTGCCTGTGATCCCAGCACTTTGGGATGCTGAGGCTGGAGGACTGCTTGAGCCCAGGAGGTCAAGACCAGTTTTGGCAACATGACGAAACTCTGCTATGTTGAAAATATTAACCAGGCGTGGACATGCCTGTAGTCCCAGCTACTTGGGAGGCTGAGGTGGGAGGATTGCTTGCGCCTAGGAGGTTAAGGCTGCAGTGTGTCATGATCATACCAGTGAACCCCAGTCTGGGCAGCAGAGCAAGACCCTGTCTCAAAACAAACAAACAAACAAACAAACAAACAAACAAAAACAAAAACCACAGCAAGACACTCTTAACCCAGCAATTCACTTCTGGGAATTTATCCTCCAGGTACACCTGCACACATATGAAACAGTGCATATGCACAATTACTTATTGCAGCACTGTTTGTTATAAGAAAAAATAGGGGGAAAAAAACAGAAACAAAGGTTTACAATAGGGAACTAGTAAATTGAATTATTTTACTCTAATAATAGAATATTAAACAGTGATATAAAAGATCCAGGAAGCTTGCTCTCTAATTACTGATAAAGATCTCTAAGATGTGTGATTAGTTTAAAAAAAAAAAAAAGACAAGTTACAGCATGGTGTGGGCAGATTGTTACCTCTTATGTGAAAGTGGGCATTAAGAATACATCATCACTTTTGGCTGGGTGCGGTGGCCCACGCCCGTAAGCACAGCACATTGGGAGACAAAAGCAGGTGAATTACTTGAGACCAGGAGTTCGAGACCAGCCCGGCCAACATAGCAAAACCTTGTCTCTATTAAAAATACAAAAATTAGCCATCATGGTGCATGCCTGTAATTCCAGCTACTCAGGAGGCGGAGGCAGAGAATCTCTTGAACCCAGGTGGCGGAGATTGCAGTGAGCCGAGATTGCACCATTGCACTACAGTCTGGGTGACAGAACGAAATCCTGTCTCAAAGAAGAAAAAGAAAGAAAGAAAAAATCATCATTTTTGTACTCACAGAAAGAAACTGTGAAAGAATATATGAGATGCTAATAAAAAGTGGTGACTAATGAATTAAAAATCAAATAAAAATGGATGTTTTTGAGTAAGTGAACAGGACACTGTCCTCCTCCCCGCTTCTTCCCGGGCCTGAGCTGGTTCCCTTGTCCTCTCCCCGCAGGTTGATTCTGGGGAACATTCCGCATGGAATCCTTGACCACTGGCTTCCACACATCTTGCTTTCCCTGCAGCCCTAGGGGAACGGGAAATAAGGGTTCAGATAGCTGTGTCTGAGTAAGTCTTCCCTTTGGTTTTCCCACATGTGAAATCGGGATGATAATACCTCGTAGGGTCATTGGGGGGTAAGTGAGATAACCCACGTCAAGTGCCCAGCCCAGAGAAGATGCCCAGCCTGTAGTAGATGCTCACAGCATTTGTGCTGCTGGATGTGAGAAAGCCCATTCCACCAAGAGGGAGTTTATCAAGCACAAGTAGCTGGCTCATCAATGGTGGTGAGAGTTCCCTTTGCTTCCCCCTCATTGCTGTGGCCCGATTCCTCCTCTCAGTGTCTCCATTCCTTCAGTTGCGGAGGGTTGGGCTGAATGAGCTCTCTCTCACTTACGTGATTTAAAACCTCCAGTGACCATGGAGGATACCTTCTCATTCTGGATATGGGTTTGCAAAGCCCAGACGGGGTGGCGACTTGCTCAAGGTCACGTGGCGTGTCAGCGGCAGAGCCAGGACTGGCACTGAGGGTTCCTGACTCCCTGCCAGGCCCTTGACCCACATGCCTCTCTCTGCCCATGTCCATTTGTGTCCAAGTAGCCATGTGGTGACACAGGGGAACTTTGTCCCTCCCCTGGGATTCTCCTGATCTTCCCAGGCTCTGATGTTACTATGGAGGGGCTGCTGCCCACCCAGCCAGATGTCTTCCGGCCCCTTTGCAGGTCTGCTTCTGCCAGGAAGCACAGAGTGACAAAAATGCGTTACTGGTGTTCTGTGAAGCAGGCACCCCAGAGGTCAGGGTAGAGCCAGGAAACGGCTAGGACTTCCAAGTGCCCACAAGTTGGGGCTCTTGTGTTCACTGGTGCAAGCTGCCCCACAACAGCCTCTGACTTCCAGCCTGTCACCTGCAGCTCCCACCTCCCTACCAGCCTGCTGCTCATGGAGCTCCTGACCTTGAGGGAGTTAATTCCCCTTCCTGGGCCAGAGAGATTGGCCTTGAGCTCTGATAGCCTTCCAGACACTCACAGGCTCCAGCTGCACTTCCTACCCATGGGTTTCATGAGTGCCTCGGGATCCTGGACCACAGATCCCGTCTCTTGTTTATTTAGTGTGAAGTTGGTTTCTGATATTTGACCCTTGACCTGCCATAAAGAATTTGAGTGCATTTCCGACAGGGAAATGTCTGCGTGTTTTAGTTGGGGACATCAGCGACCCTCTGCCTGTCTGTTTTGTTTGTTCTTGGGAGATACGGGGCTGTTTGTTACTATCCAATCTGATGTACAGAGCGGGTGGAGAGAGACCCCTCAAATGAGCAGGCGTGCGTGTAGAGATTCCAGACTGACTATTCTAATCCTGTTTTGACTGATTTAATCTGGTTTTAGTACAGCTTGGCCCAAAAGGCTTGAGCCGGTTCACACTGGTCTCAGCTAGTTTTAACTGGTGGGCTCCATTTGAACATATTTAAGTCTATTTGACTATTCCGAATCATCTGTGTCTGTTTTAATTTGGGTTAGCTTAATTATGGCAGACAGTTATTTTGTACTTCTGGAAAGTCAGTATTGTCAATTTCAAGTGCCCTACATATATGAATTCATATCGTCTTCACAACTGCCTTGCAGGTAGGGACTGTTATTAGTGCCCTCACTTTACACATGGAGAAACTGAGGCATGGAGCGTTTAAGAAGCTTACCCCAGTTCCCCTAGTTGCTGAGTGGTGGAGCCAGAGCTGGAACCTGCTTTACCTGGCTACTGAGTGATAAACCTCCTTAAACCTGGCTCTTAACCCCAAAACCACTTACTGTGTGAACCACTTGAAGATGACTTGATATTGCCTGAGCCCGTTTGGTCTGCTTTTGCCAGCACGAGCTGCTTGTGCTGGCCTGACCTGCACACAGCCTTGGGTTTGGCGATTCCTATCGGCAGATGGAGCTCAGGCCTCCTGGATCCCCCTTCCAGAGAAATACAACTGGAAGCCCACTGTATTTCTCTCCCAGGGCTGCTCTGATGAACTGCCACAAACTCGGCTGCTTAATGCAGCGGAAGTACGTTTTCTCAGTTCTGACCGTCGGAAGTCCAAAACCAAGGTGCCGGCCAGGCTGTCCTCCCTCTGGGATATCCAGAGGATCAGGGAGAATCTGTCCCCTGCCTCCTTCAGCTTCTGGTGGCTACACGTGTTCCTTGAATTGTGGCCGCAGAGCTCTGACCTCGGCCTCTGGGGCCACATTGCCTCTTCCTCTTCTGTCTGTATCCTCTGGGGTCTCTCATAAGGATACTGTCAACAGATTTAGGGTCCACCCAGATAACCCAGAATGATCTCCTCATCTCAAAATCCATCACTTAACCACATCTGCCAGGACTCTTGTTCCAAATAAGGTCACATTCACAAGTTCTGGGGATTAGAACATGGACATATCATTCTGGAGGCCTCCATTCAACTCATTACAACCAAAAGGCCACACCACAGTATTGGACCCCGAGAACCAGGCTTTTCAAAATGATTCTTCCTGTTGGGTTGGTGTTTGCCCAGCTATTGGGGTCTTATCACTGTCTGCTTGGGGATCAAAAACGAAGAGCGTGAAATGTGCTTACAGCCATGGAGGAGCCTCTTGCACTTTTCAAGACCTATATATTAATATTCCTGGCTTGAAGGATCAAGATTCACCGGAAATGTCAAGTGAGATGTAAAAGTGTTTCTGTAAACAGGCACTCAAGGATAGCATTCGTTTGCTAAGATGTTTGCAGGTGATAACACCAAGCTGTTTTCCTGCGAGAGCATTCTTTAACGAATGTGCAGCTGGAGTGAAGGAGGGCAGATAATTAAGAGATGAGAGGAAGCTGTTAACCCCCAAATATCACAAGGAAACAGCACTCAGGGGCCCTTTGAGCTCAACTGGCTCCAAACACCTAGGGTATAGAAATATGACAGAAATGCGACAGAAATGGGAAAGCTGTCTTTTGTCTTCGGCATTTTCTCACTACCATCCACAGGGAACGAGCATAGACACTACCAGGTGTGAGAGTCAACTTAGTTTTTGGACAGGTGTGGCCGCTGCAGAGGCAGTGTGTAGGAGCCCTCAGGGCTTGGGCACCAGGGCACCGCCCTGTTCCTAACAGCTGTGTGACCTTGGGCAAGCCAGAGAGTCTTTCTGCATCTTGACTTGCTCATCTGTGAAATGGAGATAATAGGGCTTCTGTGAGTCTGTTTGGTGGCATGCTGTCTACCACATACGGCAGGTACCCAGCCTCCATCTGACGTCTCTAAATCCACTTTTACCCTGCAATCACCTGTGCTGTCTAGAGCAGCCAGAGTGGGCTTTTGCACATGCAAATCAGGTGATTTTACTCTCATGCTTCCATCTCCTCGGTGGTCAGAAGACAATTCAAGCCTCTTCCTACAGCCTGTCCCGGCTGAGCTGGGCCAGCTTCCTCCCAGCCCCTTCCTGCTCCTCTGTGCGCCTCGCTCACTGCACTCCGGCTGCTCGGGGCTCTCTTCTCAAGTGGACCACTTGTGCCAGGCCGCAGAGCTTTTGCTCATGCTGATCCAGTTCCTAGGACGCCTCTGCTGGGCCCTGGGAGAGGCTGCCTTTTTCTCATCCCTCAGCTGTCAGCTCAGACATCATCTCCTCTCTGAGACCACCTTGGCCACCACATTACTCCAGGTTCTGATGCTATGTGCATGTCTTCATAACACTCCACATGTTGGAATGACTTCTTGATCTTTTTGCAGGTAGGGGGGTGTTGCTTATTTATTTGTCTATCTTCCCATTATTATTATCATCATCATCATCATAATTATTTGAGATGGGGTCTCACTTTGTCACCCAGGCTGGAGGGCAGTGGCACAATCTCAGCTCACACTGCCACCTCTGCCTCCTGGGCTCAAGTGATCCTCCCACCTCAGCCTCCTGTGTAGCTGGGGCCACAGGCGCATGCCACCATGCCCACCTAATTTTTTGAATTTTTGGTAGAGACAGGGTTACACCATGTTGCCCAGGCTGATCTCAAACCCCTGAGTGAAGCAATCCACCTGCCTTGGCCTCCCACGCTGCTGGGATTATAGGCGTGGGTGCCCATGCCCGGCCTCTCTTCCCATTAGGTTGCAAACTCCACAATAGCAGAACTGCAGCTGTTTGGTTCAACAACGTACTCTCACCACCTAGCACAGAACCTGGCATATTGTAAATGCGCAACACATATTTGTTGAATGAATGAGAAAATCAAACAGTAAAGCCTGCCATTGCGTGGCACAGTGCACTTCCACGTGGCCTGGAGCTTTAGGTGCTGCAAGCTCCAGGGTGCTATGACAGCACCACACTCTGACTGTCATGCAGCCCTCTATGGGGTCTTCCTTTGAAATAGTCCATTAGACTTGGGAAGCCCCAACATATCACAACATGGCCCAACATGCTACAGTATTAGGCCTGGCCTAGATCTCAGACTCAGTCCCAGGGAGCACTGCCCTGAGCTCTGGACATGTCCCACTGACCACAGGGAGCCACAGGGAGCCCCAAGCCTTGGCTGGGGTACCATTTGGGCCCCAAGCATCTGAACTCCCAGGCCTCAAGTATTGGGTCCTCAGCTAGGGAACTGGGTTGAGCAGACAACGGGCTTTGTCTTCCCAGAAGGCCCTGCTCAGCCCACAGAGGAGAATGGCTGATTCTGAGCACTTAGGGCAGCTGTGAAAGTTGTGGGGTGCAGGGAGCTCTGGAACGCTAAAGAGAGGAGGCCTGGGCTTCTTCTCTGCTGTGTGTCCTTAGGCATGTCACTGCCCCTTTCCGGCTTCACCTTCCTCTGTAAACGTAAGAGAGCACAAGAGGGCCTCCAGGGAGCACCTGGGTACAGATTGGTACCAATGCCCAGAGAAGGGCCATGTTGCGGGGGTCCAGAGTAAGGGAGGACAGAACCACCACGGGGACCCAGGCTACCTGCCTCTTGGGAAGCCTGACGGGCTCAGAGGGGAAAGTCTCACTGGTGTCTCCTCTCCTGTTGCTCTGTCCCAGGCCCTTGGACAAGGCCCCACTTTGGTCAAAGATAATTCAGAGAGCCTGGCTCAGTGGCTCACATCTGTAATCCCAGCACTTTGGGAGGTCGAGGTGGGTAGATCACGAAGGCAGGAGTTTGTGAGCAGCCTGGCCAACATGGTAAAACCCCATCTCTACTAAAAATACTAAAAATTAGCTGGGTGTGGTGGCATGTGCCTGTAATCCCAGCTACTTGGGAGGCTGAAGCAGGAGAATCACTTGAACCCAGGAGGCAGAGGTTGCAGTGAGCCAAGATCTAGCCACTGCACTCCAGCCCGGGTGACAGTGTGGAAAAAAAAAGAAGTCACAGAATGAGTCACCAGGAGGCAAAGGGTCATGAAAAAGGAAAGTGGGGGTGTCCAGCACCCCCGGTCCTGCCCTTTCCTCCTTGGCTAAGGAACCTAGTGAGTCACGAAATTCCACTGGGGTGGGCGCTGTGCCAAGCTCAGTGATGGCGGGGAGGCTCTGGCTCTGTTATACCCTGCTCTGTGTCCCTGCCTCTTACACACAGACAGACAGATAAGGACAGGCAGATGGCCATAATCCCCACACAGACACAGGCAGACACCCACACAGATACACAGACACCTCATAGACAGACACAGACAGGACACACACACAGACCTACAAGCCAACAAGTGCACAAATACAGGCAAAGAACACACATTGGCAGACAGACACACTGTGATGGACACAGAGACAGATACACACACACAGATGCACCGGTACATAGCAGATGGACAGGTAAATGGATAGACAAGCAGACACAGTCAGACAAGGACAGGCAGATAGCCAAAATATCCAGACTCACAGATACACAGGCACATAGCAGACAGACAGGTAAACACACTTCAGGAGGCCAAGGCAAGTGAATTGCTTGAGCTTAGGAGTTTGAGACCAGCCTGGGCAACATGGTGAAATCCCATCTCTACTACAAATACAAAAGAATTTAGCTAGGGATGGCGGCATGCGCCTCATGTGCCTATAGTTCCAGCTGCTCAGGAAGCTGAGGTGAGAGGCTTGCTTGAGCCCAGGAGGCCAAAGCTGCAGTGATTTGAGATCGTGCCACTGCACTCCAGCCTGGGTAACAAAGTGAGACCTTGTCTCTGAACAAAACAAAATGAAAAAAATATAGATGATCAGATGTGGACTGGCAGACACAAGCAGAAGCAGAAACACCCCACAAACTCCGCTACTCAATATCCATATGCATACATGCACACACAGATAACACACCCAGACTCACGAGGGTAGCCTGTGGGCTGTGATTTTGGGCAAAAGATAGATCAGATGTCCCTGAGCCAGCCCCCAGCCCCAGAACCATGAAACTGACCCATAAAAGTAGGCACCCTGGGCGTGAGCTCTTCTGAAAGAAAGCAGCCTTCATCTCTCACCCTGAGGATATGACATTTACCAATACCAAGGGGCCCATCTTGCAGTGAGATCAATGAAGGTTAGATAGGAAAAGGGATTTCCCAACCAGGAGCATGTTGAGACCTGTAGTTGGTGACTAGGGGTAAAGGAGTGGGCTGGTGGCAGGCAGGGAACCTGTGTTCTGGCTGCATGACCTCAGGCAAGAGTGTTCTTCTGAGCCTCAGTTTCCCACCTGGGCTTTGTCCTCCCAAGTCCCTGCAGGGAGCAGATGGACAGCTCCTGGGTGTGTCAGTGCCAGTGCTGGGGCCCAGGATATCATCCCTCCACCCCCACCACTACGGCAGGACCCCCTTGGTGACTCACCACTCAGTGGTCCATGGCAGGCGTAACTCAGCCACAGGCACCCATGGTCCTCAGTTCTCTCCCTTCCCGCAGGGGCTGGCCAGCTGAGGATGCCCCTAGGTTTGGGGAGGGATGCAGGGAGGTCAGTGGGAGGGCAAGGGAGTCCCCAATGCCTCCCCAGGGGCCAGCACGTGAGGCTCAGGCCTGGGCCTGGGAGGGTTTGTCCAGGTGTACTCTCTTTTATCCTCTTTGCAGGTAGAGACCTCTGGCCTGGGCCCAACCTGTTGGAAGAGAGGGCATTGCACAATGAGAAGGTAAAAGGTGACGGCAGACCTGGTAGGACAGAAGCACCATTGTTTGGGTCCCAGGCCAGCCTGGGCAAAGAAAGGTTTATGCCTGGGGCAGGAAGGAGGGGCTCTGCAGGTGGTGCCAGCTGGCAGGGCCCTTCCCTTTGGGTCCTTGGAGGGGGACAGGTGCTAAGCAGGACACCCTTGGTTTGCTAGAGGGGGAGGTGCTGGACAAGGGGCCACCCCTACACCATGCCCACATCCCTGAGATGAGCCTCCCAGGGCACCCAAGGATCACACTCCTGGAATTCCAATCATTCCTAGGAGCTGGGGCGGCACCCAAGCCTGGGGGGCACCATGGAGAGGGGTGTGCATGGCTGCTTTTATTACTGAGGGGTCAGGGGAGGCTTAGAGAATTTTGTCTCACATGCCCTCCCCATCCTTTTCCAAAGTTGTGTCCATAACTCGGAGCTCGTCTGCCCACATCTTCCCTTCACCAGAGCCCCTCAGCTCCACAGGGACGCCCACTGGGAAGTCCTTCCCGGTATCAGACCACAATCCTTCCTGCTTGGGGTTCCCCTAAGGGAATGGCTTCCACCACCGGAGACCCAGCCAGGACAATCGCGTGCTTGTCCTCTCTCCACCCTGCAAGCCCACAACTCCAGTCCCGAGTGGTGGTGTAGTGACTCCAGGTACAAGCCAGCCGGCCCCGCCCTCCCGCCGCCAGGGCGGTGCAGAGGATGGGCGGTACAAAACGCGCCCCGCCCCGCGCTCCTCTCTTGACTTTGAGTGTCCGGCGGTCGCAGAGCCAGGAGGCGGAGGCGCGCGGGGCAGCCTGGGCTCCAGCCCACACCCTCACCAGGTAGGGACGCTCCCCTGCTCAGAGGGCGGAAGGTGTAGACAGGGAAGAAACAGGAGGAGGGGGCAGGCAGAGGAACCAAGACAGATGGCAGAGAGAGGGACAGTGGAGGGGACCAGAGGGACACAGGAGCAAAAGAGAGGGGGACCCAGAAGACGGCAGAGACAAGCGAGCACAAAGTCAAGGACCCAGTTCAGGGATGGCGCTTCTGGAGGGCAGAGGGGCCCAGGACGGGAGAGAAGACCTTGGGTCCACAGGATGAGTGCTGAGTGGGAGCACCAAGAATGCCACCACCCTTCACTTCCTTGTCCTTGAAGGTCCCTGCCTAGGTCAGGGAGGGGCTCCATTTCTGCCCAGTCTCCATCCCCCTATTGCCAGGGCCCACATAGGTTCCTGGGGGCTTGAAGAGAAGCAGCCCATGTCCTGCCTGGGGACTCAGGAATCGGGATTTCCCTCCCTCCTGGCCCCTCTTGAACTCACAGCTCCAGGAAGCTGGGAGACCCGTCTCTGGTATGCCAGGGAGTCTCTGCTGCCCACCATCTCTGCCCCCCAGGGCCCAGGAGCCGCCATGTGGCGATGTCCACTGGGGCTACTGCTGTTGCTGCTGCTGACTGGCCACGTGGCTCTGGGTGCCCAGAAGGGTCGTGGGCGCCGGGAGCTAGCACCGGGTCTGCACCTGCGGGGCATCCGGGACGCGGGAGGCCGGTACTGCCAGGAGCAGGATCTATGCTGCCGTGGCCGTGCCGACGACTGTGCCCTGCCCTACCTGGGCACCATCTGTTACTGTGACCTCTTCTGCAACCGCACGGTCTCCGACTGCTGCCCTGACTTCTGGGACTTCTGCCTCGGCGTGCCACCCCCTTTTCCCCCAATCCAAGGTGGGCACCAGGAGGGCGGGTTGCTTTGTCCACCCCAGACTCAGCAAGGCTCAGGAGCAAAGTTGGATGCACTGACATTTCCAGGGGAGGCTCTGTAGAATCTGGGACTCTTCCCTGCCCCTCTGGGAAGTCTCTGCTGTGGTCTAACTTGACCCTCTCCAACAGGAATGGAAGAAGCTCCTTGGTTAGAATTCTAAGTTGGCCCAAAGAAAGGGCAGCCTCCCACATTTTCTCCCAATCCTGTCTCCATTCCAGACACGGAAGATGCTGGCCGCACCTGCTGACTCACTCTTGGGCTGATAAGGCACACGTGGGTTGATGAGAGTCATCTTAGACGTTTTTCTGCTGCTCATACCTGGGAGATGGGTCGTTTCTATTCCTGCTTTCAGCCTCCCTGTCATCCTTTTCCGTGCACTTGCCCCTGTCCAATAGGAGAATCACTTACGTTCCTTCCCACAGTTCCATGCTGCTTGGGCCGGCAGACTGCATACCTAAGCTGTCATCTCAGAGTGCTGGGTTGTCTTAAGGAAGTCGCTTACCTACTCTGGGCCTAACCCTAACTTATTTAAATGGCAAAGAATCCCAGGAATATTGTGGCTGCATCCAAGTAAAGTGAGAGGGATCCAGGTTGGAATCACTGAAGAACTTCCCAAGTCGCAGCTGGTGTGTGACCTCATAGGAGATGTCTTCAGTTATAGTTTGGCTTTCATTTCAGTGAGAGCTGGCGTGTGTGTGTGTGTGTGTGTGAGAGAGAGAGAGAGAGAGATCGGCAAGCTTGTAAAGGTTCCTGACCTCAAGGTACCTGACCTCTGAGGATCTGAGCAATCAGCCCATCCTCTCTGGCTCTAGTTTCACTTCTCTTTCCTTCCAGCAGGATGTATGCATGCAGGTCGCATCTATCCAGTCTTGGGAACCTACTGGGACAACTGTAACCGTTGGTGAGTGTTTGGAGCCTAGAGAGGTCTTGCTTTGGGAGGCTTGTGGCTGACACACTTGGTTCAAATCCTATCCCTGTGACTCTTTTGCAAGGGAAAGTCTTTACCCTTCTCTGAACCTCAGTTTCCTCATCTGCAACAGAGGAATTTTAACACTGACCAAGTCAACTTATCTCACATCATTCCAACAGCATTCCTCAAGCATGGCCAGCCATGGATGCCTGGCCCAAGGGCTGCCCTTGAACTAGGAGTCCTTCCCTACCCGCCCATACCACCCCCCCCCCGGGGCTTGGGCTGGGCTACCCCTCCCAGCTATTCCTGCTGTCACCACAGAGTCAGAGGGAAAACGGGGCGCCAGGAAGGAAACCTCTGACTGCGGCATCCGCTGCCACGGGCTGATGAGGGTCAGGGATGGCTGAGCAGGCGGCCAGCCAGCATCTAGCAGGGCCTTCCCTGAAATGTGGCTCCTCTTCCCTTCCCCACCCTTCCCCACCATTCCCAGCAGGAGGAGGAAGGGTTCATGGGTATCCCCCTCTTCAGTCTGAGATGAGAAGTGAAGAGCCCGGTAGGAAACCCTGAACACCTTAACAGAAATAATGGGAAGTCTGCGACTTGGAGGAGGAGGCCCTGCACCCACTCCACCCCCACTCCCTCTTTGCCTGGGACTGAGGCCCCAGAGAGAAGAAAACTTTTTGGAATGCATTGCTCATAAGCTGTTTCCATTGCCTCACTAGGGTGAGGGGTGCCCGGGTCACAGTGAGGGAGGGGCGTTTCAGCACGTGTCTGGGTGAGAGCATGTGTGTGTGCAGCGTGCTGTGTAAGCACCGTGCGTGTGTGTTCAGAAGGATAAAACACGCCTGCCCGAGTCTGCAGGTTCTGATAGGATGGCTCTGGACGCTGAGGGGTTAACTCTCTCACTCCTGTCCCTGGCCCTTAGGCCCCCTCTGGAATGCCTGGACCTGCTACCACTGGCCCCGTCTGGACCTGTGTGAGCAGCCCTGGGGGCAAAGGAGGAGACGGCAGGAAGGGACTAAGCTGCCTTCTGCCCTCTCCTCTGG
Source organism: Cacajao melanocephalus (assembly GCA_963573385.1). Taxonomy (NCBI): domain Eukaryota; kingdom Metazoa; phylum Chordata; class Mammalia; order Primates; family Pitheciidae; genus Cacajao; species Cacajao melanocephalus. The sequence goes on from CAUYLG010028593.1 coordinate 19,533, forward strand.
ACAGCTCTGGGGGTGAGGGCAGGGGAGTGTCCAGGTTTCAGAGACCTCAAGGGATGCTTCCAGAGTCTGGTCGGGTGCAGCTGCCTAGGTGTGCAAAGGGGGAACAGCCTGGTGTGCAGATGGGGAAAGGAAGGGCGAGGAGCGCCTCCCTGGCCCGCAGACTCCTCTGGCCCTCCCCAGAAGTGCCCCCGCCACTCTGGGGCTGGAGAGCGCAGCCATACTGGGTCTTGGCTCCCCTTGAGGCTCCTTAAAAGGCAACATTGGAGGTGGGAGCCTCAGGCAGCTTGGAAGGAGGCAGTTGAGCATCTTGTAATAACAGAGCTATGAGCTTGTACAAGCATTATAGAATTCATAGAATGCAGCCCTTCCGTCCACAACTACTTATTAAAGACCTTCTGCGTGGCAGGCACTGTGCTGAGCTCACGAACGGAGCAGAAACACAACAGACACAGTCCTTGTCCCACTTCTAGAGTAAGGCGAAGGGCATGGGAAGACAATAAGTGAGTGTATCCTGACAAGCTGTCCAGTGTTATAAGGGAAAGAGGGAATAACGGGGGTCCCAGCTTAGAGTAGGGAGCGGGTGGGAAAGCCACTCTGAGGAAGGGACTTCATTTGTGCTGAGACCAGGGAGAAGGATAGAAGAGAGGACAAGAGGCCTGGCCTAGGCAGAGGGAGCAGCTTGTGGGAAGGCTGGGAGGTGACTGAGCTCATTTTAGCTGGAGTTGGGGTAGGGGAGAGACACCCCAAAGAGGTGCAGGCCACGTTCCGTGGGTCACATCAGCTATGTTGAAGATGCTGCATTTTGTTCTAAGACTCATGGGAAGCCACGTAGAGAGCACACGGTCTGATTTACGTTCCTCAAAGATCTCTCTGGCCTGGGGGTGGGTAGGGAGGGATGGCCAGGAATACTAAAGGGGTAGCGGTCTTGATGAAGAAGCCAGTGCCATGTTCCAGGTGAGAGGTGACGAGGGACGGGAGTAGGGCGGCCACGGTGGAGGGGTGGGAGTAGGGCGGCCACGGTGGAGGGGCAGGAGGCAGGTAGATTCCTGATATGCCATCTCCAAGCCCTGCTGATGGGGGGCACGAGGGCAGACACCACAGACCACACGGAGCTCTGGCATGAACAACTGGGCACCATTTTCAGAGCTGAAGATGTTAGGGATGTTTTGAGTTTGAGGTGCCTTTTGCATGTCCAGAGAGGTCAGAAGGTCAGTGGGATATGAGTCTGAAGCTCTAGAGAAGTGGGGTCTGGGGTTCCTCTAACGGAATGGTGATGGTAGGTATTAATTTTGAGCGCTTCACGATGGGCCAGGCCTGATGCAAAATGCTTTACAAGCCTGTCATTGAATCCCTGGAAAGTGGTACCACTGTATTATCCTCATTTTATAGACAAGGGTATTGATAGAGTTTGAATGATCTCCTAAGATCACACAGCTAGTGGGTTAGGCGTGGAACCCAGAATTTGAATTCCAGAACCCATGCTCTTAGTCAATTCAGTATATGGTCTCAGTCATTGACTCAGCCAACAAATATTTATTGGGTGCTTATTATGTGCTAGGTTTTGTTTTCCTAGGCACTGAAAATACCAAACAATACTGCCCTCAAGGAATTTAGAGCCTGTGAGGAAACAGGTCTAAACTATATAAACAGGCCAGGCCTGTGGCTCACACCTGAAAACCCAGCACTTTGGGAGGCCAAGGAGGGTGGATTGCTTGAGGCCAGGAATTTGATACCAGCCAGGACAACATAGCGAAACCCTATCTCTACAAAAAATGCGAAAATTAGCTGGGTGTGGTGATGCACACCTGTAGTCCCAGCTATTCAGGAGGCTGAAGAGGGAGGACCACTTGAGCCTGGGAGGCAGAGACTGCAGTAAGCCGAGATCACACTACTGCATTCCAGCTGGGGCAACAGAGCAAGACCCTGTCTCAAAAAAAGTAGGGGGTGGTGGGGAGCAGGCAGATCGGTGTGAACTATCAGGAGCCAGCCTAGTGGGAGTCTTGGAACCAGAACTAGGAGGAGGAGGATATCAGGGGACAGGAGGGCAGATCGTGCAGGGCCCTGTCATCACTAAACTTTGGCTCTTATTCTGTGATGGGAAGCCAGTGGATGGCTTTGGGCAGAGGAACGACATGATATGACTTAGGTTTAGCAGGGTCACTCTGGCAGCTGTGTTAAAAATATCCTGGGAGAGGGGGGCCTGGGGCAGATGCAGGGAGCACCCACAGTGAGGAAGCCGCAGCAGGAATTCAGGTGAGAGGTGATCAGCAGGAATTCAGGTGAGAGGTGATCGGACTCAGGAGGCTGCAGGAGAGAATGAGGGGGGTTCGGATTTTGGATGCGGTTTTAAGGTAGACCCACAGAATATGTGGATGAACTGGATCAGCATGTGAGAGGAAGTCACCAGGGACTGCCAGCTTTGGGGCCCAAACTCCAGGAAGGATGGAGTTCCCATTTCCTGACAACTGTGAAGGGAATAGGTGTGGGAGATCAGGAATTCAGTTCAGGGTGTGTTTGGTAGTGATGCTGAGTAGCCATGAGATCCTTGACTCTGGAGTTCAGGCAGAGATCTGGGCCACAGATATAAACTTGAGAATCATGAACTAGACATTGACATTTGAAGCCATCCGGCTGGATGGGATCACCTAGAGACTCTCCCATAGTTGCTGGCCCATGTTAACCTCTGAGGTCATATTCCTTCAGAGGGTCTGCAGCCCCCTCACTTACCCTTACCTTCTCTCCTTTTCTCGCCAGCACCTGCCAGGAAAACAGGCAGTGGCAGTGTGACCAAGAGCCATGCCTGGTGGATCCAGACATGATCAACGCCATCAACCAGGGCAACTACGGGTGAGAGGTCCTAGAAGCACCCTCAGTGGGCACACATGCACACACATGCACATATCCACGCATGCCCTGCTGTCGGGCATGTCCAGCAGGGCACTCCAGTACCCAGATTTGATTGTGTGTGCACTCAGCCACTGTGCCTCTCTCCCACCCACATGTACCTACCCCCAGGGCCCCAAGCCTTGGCAGATCTGTGACTTCCTTTCATCCCCTCTCCTTCAGGTGGCAGGCTGGGAACCACAGTGCCTTCTGGGGCATGACCCTGGATGAGGGCATTCGCTACCGCCTGGGCACCATCCGCCCATCTTCCTCTGTCATGAACATGCATGAAATTTATGTAAGTCCATCCTTTCCCACAATCCTGCCATCTCCCCATGGCTCAGAACCTCAGGGATGCTGGCCCTGTATCCTGCTCCTCCAAGGGCCTGGACCATCCCCTACTATGAGGCTGTGTGTCTCTGGACAAGTTATTCCCCTTCTCTGGGCCTCTGTTTCCTGCTTCCACAAGATGTGCTTCGCTGGAAGAACTGATGCTCATTTTGAGTTTTGTGGTCCTGGCATCAGCTCTCCCCTGGTCTCTCCAGCCTGGGAAAAATGTTGTTGGTCTCAGTACAGCTGGGTCAGGGCCCAAGGGGACAGGGGGGTCACCTTGGTATTTTGGGAAGAGAAGGACAGACACTCCTCCAGCTCTGGCCAGAGGGCAGCAGTTCTTGGAAATAAATGCTGATTCAATGGAACCCCAAGGGAGGAGAGGGCTTCTCCCTTCCCGACAGTGGGACCCTCTGGGAGAGGAATGGGAACCAGGCCCAAAGTGAAAGGGTGAGGAAGGGGAGCTTCAGCAGGCCTAAACTAGGACACACGCTGGAGCATCTGTCCATCAGTTGCAGGCAGTGGGGAGGCAAGGGCTGGCAGGAGTGGCCCTCCCTGCAGAAACTTCAGCCTGGGGTGACTAGCCCCTGGCCCTGCCCTTTTTCCCCTGGGCCTCTGGCTATTTTCTGCCTCCTACTGTTTGTGTTGGCAGCCTGCCTGGTCATGGGACCCTACTGCCTCTTCCCTCCCCTGCCCTTTGAGGCCGAACCCAAGGCCCTGGTGGGAAGGCTATGGCCGAACAGAAGGTGCAGAGGAAAGAGGCAGGGGTTGAGAATGGAAAGCTGAGGGACCTGGGCTGGTCACTTGCCTGTGCCTGGCCTCAGCTGCCTTATCTGGAAAACAGGACTAGTCACCCCCACCTAATACCTGGGAGGCACTAAATGGTGCTTCGTTCTTCAACTCAAGTCAAAGTTGGAGGCAGCTAGAATTCTCCCGCAGCAGGAGGGTTCAAGATCAAACTTCAGAAGGCCCTGGCCTTGGTGGCCCTCCAATGCCAGTGGACACCTGAGGGGCAGGCCAGGGCAGAACAAGAGGCAGACAGGGCAACCTTTATCTTGCAGACAGTGCTGAACCCAGGGGAGGTGCTTCCCACTGCCTTCGAGGCGTCTGAGAAGTGGCCCAACCTGATTCACGAGCCTCTTGACCAGGGCAACTGTGCAGGCTCCTGGGCCTTCTCCACAGCAGGTAAGCTAAGGGCAAGGAAGGGCTGGTGCCTGGGAGAGGAGGGCCAAGTTCTGAGCCTCCTGACAGCCCCTCTGCCTCACCCCCACCAGCTGTGGCATCCGATCGTGTCTCTATCCATTCTCTGGGACACATGACACCTGTCCTGTCACCCCAGAACCTGCTGTCTTGTAACACCCACCACCAGCAGGGCTGCCGCGGTGGGCGTCTCGATGGTGCCTGGTGGTTCCTGCGTCGCCGAGGGTATGCAGCAATGGGCATGTGGGCAAGGAAGAGGGCGAAAAGCTCCATGGGCGTGGCCTGGGCCATGATGCACCAGGTCTTTCTGCCTTTGCCCCCGCTTGCCTCTCCAGGGTGGTGTCTGACCACTGCTACCCCTTCTCGGGCCGTGAGCGAGACAAGGCTGGCCCAGCGCCCCCCTGTATGATGCACAGCCAAGCCACAGGTCGGGGCAAGCGCCAGGCCACTGCCCGCTGCCCCAACGGCCACGTTAATAACAATAACATCTACCAAGTCACTCCTGCCTACCGCCTCGGCTCCAACGTAAGTCAGTACTTGGGTGAGGAACAGAGGCAGGAGGCTTGGGAAGTGAAAGCCTGGAGTCTCACCCCTGACGGATGCTCTCTGTCCATCCCCTGCCCTCCAGGACACAGAGATCATGAAGGAACTGATGGAGAATGGCCCTGTCCAAGGTAAATGCCCCTCGTCCAGCACCCTAGTTCCAGAAGCTCGTCCCTGCTTGAGACTTGGCACAGTGGCACAAGTGGTCTGCACAGCATTCAGCAGCATGTCCAGTGGGGTTGGTAGTGGTGGGTCAGTAGTGGCAGTGCCTGGAGGGGGCACTTAGAGCTTTGGTATGGAGGGGCCCTAGTGCCTGGGCATACCTCAATAGACTCAAGCACCAGTGCCTGTGCCAACAGGCTGAGTGGACCCTACCCTGACATCTGCCCACAGCCCTCATGGAGGTGCATGAGGACTTCTTCCTCTACAAGGGAGGCATCTACAGCCACACGCCAGTGAACCTTGGGAGGCCAGAGAGATACCGCCGGCATGGGACCCACTCAGTCAAGATCACAGGGTGAGGGGCGTGTGGGCAGAGGGATTGGGGAGAGCAGGGTTTGTGTTAGGGGCTCCAGAGCCTGCCTTGAGTTCTCACAATCTCTCTAAAGAGCCAGGATTGCTCTCACCATTTCAAGAGAGAAAACTGAGACTCAGAAAGAAAAAGGACCTGCCCTGGGTCACACTGAAGGTTGGGAGCCTCTGAAGGTTTTTTAGGAACTGTTCCTTCCTGACATTGGGATAAAATAACCCCAGTGAAATACAAAAAGAGACTCAAGAGTTTCTCAACCTCTCCCCACCTCTGCACCTGTCCCAGCTCTGCCTGACCCACCGAGTGACCTGGGAGGTCGCTCCCCTGGCCTCAGTTTCCCTATCCGATTTAGGGAATACAGATATTAGAGTCACTGACTTCAATGAACTCAATGAAATGTGCTTTGCAGTGGAATCTGGGGGTCTCTGAGGCACCCATATTCTCAGAGTGTCTTCCTGCTGGCCCTTGGCACCTACCACTCCCTGGAGCCCCGAGCGAGGGAGGGCAGGTGGATGTGTGGTCCCACAGAACTCGCCCCAGGAGGTGGGTCTCTGGAGGACCCAGGTTCCTTCCTCTTCTGCTTATCCCTCCTCCACTTTTACCCTTGGTGCCCCTCCCCCATCCTGGACCTGGGTGCACAGACTTCCAGGTGTGAGAGTGAGGGAGGTGCAGAGAGGTACAGAGATCTGCCTGAGCCCTGAGGGTGTCCTCAACTCTCCAAAGGCAACTGGGGGCTGGATGGGGCAGGTCTCCCAGGTCGAAGCAACTGAGAGCCAGTAGATCAAGTGCCCTTCCCCCTCCCCTGCTCTGCCCACAGATGGGGAGAGGAGACACGGCCAGATGGAAGGAAGCTCAAATACTGGGTGAGGCCGCTGTCCCTGTCCCCGCCCCCCTTCCCCTCGCCCCACTCCCATTCCCCTTCTCATCACCCCCCATTATTCCCAGACCGCGGCCAACTCCTGGGGCCCAGCCTGGGGCGAGAGGGGGCACTTCCGCATCGTGCGCGGCGTCAATGAGTGCGACATCGAGAGCTTCGTGCTGGGTGTCTGGGGCCGCGTGGGTATGGAGGACATGGGTCATCACTGAGGCTGCGGGCACCACGCGGGGTCCGGCCCGGGATCCAGGCTGAGGGCCGGCGGAAGAGGCCCCCGTGGGGCGACGCCCCCAGCTTCCCCGACAGAGCCCCGGGCGCAGGCGGGCGCCAGGGAGCTAATCCCGGCACGGGTTCCGCTGACACAGCGCCCCGCCGGGAGCCGCAGGCAGGCGAGGCTGGTAGAGCCCCCAGACCTCCCAGCGGGGACGGGGCAGGGCCCGGCCTGGGAGGAACACAGCCGCAGATCCCAGGCCCCTGGTGCCCCCACTCAAGACTACCAAAGCCAGGACACCTCAAGTCTCCAGTCCCACTACCCCACTTCACTCCTTTTTTTTTTTTTTTTTTTTTTTTTTTTTTTTTTTTTTTTTTTAATGTAAAAGAGACAGTTCCACAGGCGTTAGTCGGTTGGGCAATTAGGCAAACAGTAAACAACAAACAAATGGCCCAACATTCCCCAAAACCACAACCCCCCCCCCCCCCAACCCCCCCTCACCCCTTTTTTTTTTTTTTTTTTTTTTTTTTTTTTTTTTTTTTTTGAGACAGGAACTTCCTCCGTTGCCCAGGCTGGAGTGCGGTGGCCCATTAGGGCTCACTGTAACCTCCGACTCCTGGGCTCAAGTGACCCTTCCACCTCAGCCTCCCGAGTAGCTGGGACTACAGGTGCACCACCACGCCTGGCTAACTTTTGTATTTTTTTGTAAAGAGGGGTTCTCACTATGTTGCCCAGGCCGGTCTCGAACTCCTGGGCTCAAGCAATCCACCTGCTTCCGCCTCCCAAAGTGCTGGGATTGCAGGCATGAGCCACTGCACCCAGCCCTGTATTGTTATTCTTCAGATATTTATTTTTGTTTTCACAGTTTTAAAATAAAACCAAAGTATTGATAACTATGGAGTTTGGAACCTCTGGGAGTAGAAGCCAAAGTTGGAGTGGCAGAGGGGACTGCCTGAGGCGTTGCTGGTTGGCAGGGGTAGGGGACTGGAAATCCTAACTTCATTCAGCCCTAATTGTCAGTGCTCTGGGGGCTGACCCATTTGGGGGAGGGCATGGATGGCATGGCCTTTGGCCCTAGGGAGAAATCTGAACCATGGGAACTGCCTTTCAGACGCTGAGTCAGCTGCCGCCTGAAGGGGGAGCCCTGTCCTCCTATCTGCTGAACCGGTGCCAGGGCCCAACAGGCAAGGGGGGCACAGCCCACAGAAGCTGGAGCCTCTGTCTCTGTAGATCAGCCTCTCCAAGCCGCCTAGGCAAGGGGGCCCTCTTCTCCCCCTGCTCTTGGGCCAAGTGGAGCCTGCTTCCCGTCCCACCTCCCCAGGCTCCCAGTGCCAGCACAATCAGCCAGACCTCAGCCTGGCTCCAAGGCCCTCAGGACCCACCCAGCCACTCTCATCACCTGCTCCTTGCTGCCTCTCAAATGCCCAGTTCACATGCAGACCCCAGGCATTTGCACGCCTGCTTCCCAGTTCAGAGGCCCTTCCATGCCACCCACCCCTTGTCCCACTCCAGGTCTTCCCCTTCTAGACAGTGCCTGTGAAGGACCACTGACATGCCAGGGGCTGTGCTAGGAGCCCAGGCCACCCATCCCTTGCTCTGTTACCCCGGCTAGAATGCAGTGGTGTGATCTCGGCTCACTGCAGTCTCTGCCTTCCAGGCTCAAGTGGTCCTCCCACTTCAGCCTCCTGAATAGCTGGGACTACAGGTGTGCACCACCACACCCAACTAATTTTTACATTTTTTGTAGAGATGGGGTTTCACTATGTTGCCCAGGCTGGTCAGATATCTGGGATCTACTGATTTCCCCCATTATGCTGAAGTTTCTAGAGGTCAGGGATGGTCTGGTTCATTAGTGGGTCCTGGTACCCACACTGAAACCCTGGTATAGGGTGGCCCGGCAGTGTGTGGAATGACAGAGTGGAAATGGCCCATTGCTTCACCTGCAGGCCCCTCCTAAGCCTCCGCTGTGTGCCTCTGGGCACAGATGGCAGACTGGTGCTCCTTCCTTTCTGGGAGCCCAAGGGCCTGTGCCTGAGAGGGGGATCCCCGAGCGCAAGGAATCCTCCCTGCCGCCACCTCCAGCCAGTGGGCAGCCAGAGTTGCCGAGGGACTGTGGCAGGGAGGTCCCCCGGGGCCCCTGGCAGCCCCTCAGGACCGCCATGTCCCCCGGGCCTCCCGGCATCACCTGAAAGGAACGCGGGCGCCCGATAAGCGGCGGCCTTTGTCTCGCTTCCTGTTTGCCAGGACGTCCCGAGCCCGACTCCCAGTCCTCAGGGAGCCAAGGCCGGCGGGGAGCCCCAAGGGGCGGCGGCTCCTCCGCACCGCCTCCGTGGCCTCGGGACGCGCCCCGCTGGAAAAACCCCGCTCGGAGGCAGCTCGGAGGCCCGGCGAGGCTGGAATTTTCTACGTAGCCTCCCGAGGAAGCTCTGCGGGGCGGGGACAGGAGGGGAACTGGGGCGCGGCCGCCGGTCTCAAGGCTGAGGCTCCGGCTCTAGCTCCGCTGCCTTGGCCCTGCGGACCCGTGTTGTTACCCGAAAGAGGTCCCGGTCCAGACCCCAAGAGAGGGTTCTTGGATCTCGTGCAAGAAAGAATTGGAGGTGAATCCCTAAAGTAAAGTGAAAGCAAGTTTATTAGGAAAGTAAGGGAGTAAAGAGTGGCTACTCCATAGAGCGGCCCCAGGGGCCTCTGGTGTCCCATGTTTGTGGTAATTTCTTGATGATATACTACACAGGGGTGGATTATTCATCTGACCCCTTTTTAGAGCATATAGGGTCACTTCCTGACATTGCCATGACACTTGTAAACTGTCATGGCACTGATGGGAGTGTAGAGCTAGGAGGACCCGAGGTCACTCTTGTGCCATCGTGATATTGGTGGGTTTGGGCCGGCTTCTTTACGGCAGCCTGTTTTACCAGCAAGATCTTCATGACCTGTATCTTGTGCCGACCTCCTGTCTCCTCCTGTGCCTTAGAATGCCTGGCTGTCTGGGAATGCAGCCCAGTAGGTCTCAGCCTTATTTTACCCAGCCCCTATTCAAGATGGCGTTGCTGTGGTTCAAACGCCTCTGATAGTGTGGGGTCAGCCTGGCCCCTCCTTAGCCTTGTTCCTAGGGCCAGTGAGCCCAGGCCCACCTGGGCCAGTCCTGCAGTGGGTGAGGGTGCAGACGGGGCTGGAGAGGCCCTAGCTTCCACCACCAGCCTCCCAAAGCCACCCCTGCTCCTCCGATGTTGGGCATGGGTGTGTTGTTATAAAGAGCGAGGTTTACCTCAAGCGCCCCGACCTGATTACTGCCCCTGAATCTGCCCCTAAAGAAATCCTGGCACCGCAGCCCCTTGCTGTGTGTCCTCGGGCCGGTCCTTCCCTTTCCCAGGGCCAAGGGTGTGGGACGTTAGACAGAGCTGGGTTTGAAGCCCTGCCCTGTTCAGCTGTGTGTATGATTGGACAGATTTTTCCGTCTTTAACGGAGGACAGTGGTACTCACCTACCTCCTGGGGTTGGTGGGAGGATTAAATGAGACAAAACATGCTAAGCATTTAGCTCAGTGCTTGGAACTCATTAAGGGCTTAAGAAATGGTAACAGCAACAGCTATGATCATTTTAAGAGATTGGACCTGATAACGTAAAGGCTTTTCATAAGGAGCTAAACATTCATTGAATGCTTAACCATAGGTTTCTGCCAGCACGTTGTTCTGAATGCTTTACATACATTGTCTTATTTAAGCCCCCCAAAATAAAAAAAAAAGAAAAACTATCTCCAGAAGCATAGAGATTAGCAACTAAGTTGCTGAATGTCATACAATTAATAATCGAGGCAGGATTCAAACCCAGGCCACCTAAATCCTCACACTCATCAGCTCTGCATTAAGATTAATAGTGATATTCCAGTGTCCTTCCCCAAGCCCTTTCCCTGTCTGGCAAGCTCTTATTCATCCTTCAAAACCCAGCTCAAATGTTCCTCCTCTGGAAAGCCTTTCCTGACACCCATCTTCTGGATCTTTGGGGACCCCTGCATACACACCTGGCACAAAGGGAGTATCTCAACAACTCCTCCTACAGAAGGATGGGGCAGCGATTTTTTTTTTTTTCAGCTCCATTCTTTCCTAGCCACCAAATGTTTCACTTGGGCGTTTATTCTGGACCCCTGTGGGGCTCTGAGGGGTCCCAAGGCACCTGACTCTAATCTCCCAGGGCTGCTAAGTTACGTCATTTCACAAGTGCTGATGCTTCACATCTTCCTGGGATCTGGCAAAACCCCCATCCTGCTTGGTGCCCATTAAGGGAAAGGAATTCCTGCCTACCGAGCCTGCAGCGAGCCACACTTTGGGCTACGTGCTTCACTCACTTCAACTCCTTCGATCACACCCACAGCCCTGGGAAGAAGTGTATGCCTAGAAACCCAATGTCAATCAGTGAGATAACTCTCAGAATCCATGGGAGGGGTGAGCCTCCAAACTGTGAAGACAAATGGGCCCAGGCACAGCTGGAACCAGGGACCCAAAACTGCAGAGACACACCCTCTCTGTCTCTGTCTCACTCTGTCTCTCCTTTCTCTCCCTTTCTCTTCACTAACTCTGCTATGCTATGAGGAAGAATTTGTGGCCAATGACAATTCCTGGGCCTCCCAATCCACAGCCATTTTCTCAGTTCTGATTCAAAATAGAGAAGTCTTTTGATTGGCCTGGGTCCCATCAGGTGTTCCACCTGTGGGACAGTCACCTGTGGCCGAGAAAGAGGGTCATGGAAATCATGACAGCCCTTGCCGAGCCAGTGTTTGGGGGAGGAGGAGATCCTCAAAGAAGGAGGATCCAGGGGAAAGGAGGAATGCCAAACAGATTGAGATAGGAGGCAAGACTGAATTCCAGGGGTGGGGCTCGGACACTGGACCACACTGAGGACTAGCTAAAACAGGGGAGCTAAAGCAGCTTTCAATCAGACACAGCCACCAGTGTGCTATGTCAGTTTACACTGTTGCCATGGCAACACCTGGGACTTACCGCCCCTTTCCATGGCTATGACCCAATGATTACTACTCCTTCCCTAGAAATTTCTGCATAAACTGCCCTCAGGATTTGAAGAGAGAGCCTTTTTTTTCCTTTTTTTTTTGAGACAGAGTCTCCGCCGTCACCCAGGCTGGAGTACAGTGGCAGGATCATGACTCACTGCAGTCTTGATTTCCCAAGCTCAAGCAATCCTCCCACCTAAGCCTCCCAAGTAGCTGGGCCTACAGGCATGCCACAGCATGTGACTAATTTAAAAAAATTATTTTTTTGGAGATGGGGTCTCACTACGTTGCCCAGGCTGGTTTAGAGCTCCTGGCCTCAAGTGATCCTCCTGCTTCCACCTCCCAAAGTGCTGGGATTGGGAAGCCTTTTTGACTCCCCAGGACCACCTTCATCCATCATCGAGACCCCACTCTCACCCCACTTCCTCCATCATAGTCCAGCACAGCAGCTGTCCACACCCTTCCTGACGCAGGCTGCTGAGAGCAGGGCTGTGCCTCACACTCTCTGCTCTCAGTGTTGCCTAAAACCATACTGGGCGTGGAAGAGACACCGGAGCTGTTTGCTGGAGGACGGAGGAAGCACGTGAATGTGGATGCCCACTTGCAGCGCCACCTCAGCAGTGTCAACCATGGCAGCAGTGCCCCCTGGTGGCTGAGTCCACACCTCCCTCTGCTGCCTCCTAGAGAGAAGCCACCTGTGCAGATTCTCAGATCTGAGCACCTGCTGTGACTTCATGTCTTACATACCTTCCCTGATGGAGCCAAAACTGCTCTGTGAGGCCTGACTGGCACAAAGGGACAGAGAAGCACGGGACAGAGCTGGGACTGGATCTCAATCGGCCTGACTCCAGAGGCCAACTCACTGCTATGTTATCACCTCTCACCCAGAGGTTGTGCCCCAGCCTGGAGAGGAGAGAGCCCAAGGTTGGCTCTTTTTTTTTTTTTTAAAGGTAGGCTCTGACTTTGTTGCCCAGGCTGGAGTGCTGGAGAGCAGTGGCGCGATCATGCCTTGCTGCAACTGTGACCTTCTGGCTCAAGCAGTCCTCCTGCCTCAAAGTGTTGAGATTACAGGCTGTGCCACCATCCCCAGCCCCAGGTTAGACTTTGAGGCACTGTCCTCCACTCGGGGCTCCTTTCAGGATCCTCATCTCCCCCAGCACACACACCTCCCTCAGCCTCTCACTCAGAGCCAGGCAGATCCAGGTTCAAGTTCCAGTTCCACTGGATTCCCTGGAGTGCATTTTCCACTCGAAACCTCTGAACCTCTGTTTCCTAGTCTTTATTTATTTACATATTTATCAATTTCTGAGACAGGGCCTTATTCCATTGCCCAGGCTGGAGTGCAGTGGTGTGACCACAGCTCACTGCAGCCTCAACCTCCCACGCTCTGGTGATTCTTCCACCTTGGCCTCCCAAGCAGCTGGGACCACAGGTGTGAGCCACCATGCCTGGCTAGTTTTATGTATTTTTTGTAGAGATGGATTTCACCATGTTGCCCAGGCTGGTCTCAAACTCCTGGGCTCAAGCAATATGCTTCAGTCTCCCAAAGTGCTGGGATCACAGCTGTGAGCCACTGCACCCTGCCCTGTTTCCCAGTCTTTAAAAGGAGAATAGTGATTTCCGTTTCTTCTGTGTGGGAGCTGCCCTAGATCGGGAAAATTTGTAAAGAATAAGGAAATAGGAGAAACAAGCTTGCCCACTGAAAGCTGAACTGAAGAAATCTAATGAATGGCAGCAGGGATGTGCAAAGTCACCTTAAAGGGCCAGGCTAACTCTAGCTCCTGAGAAAGATTCTTTGCTTGGCCAAACTTTAGTCAAGCTCTTTAATATTTTTCTAAGCCCATCTGAGCACTTCCTTGTAAAATTACGTTTTAACAAAAGAACCCCACCTAGTCCATGTAGGCAGAACACCTCATCCTCTACATCGGATCACCCTGGATATCTGATCAGGTTCCTCATCTTCCACCTTTTCCCACATGCTGTCTGGTCACCGAGGCCTGTCTTCAGCAAGAATCCTGTTAGGTCATTTTAGTCAGAATCCCCCTTAGTCCTGCTGTTTCTTCTTAGTCATTTTTCCATCCACTGACCCCCAGCCTGCTCCTTGACTATAAACTCCCACTGACCCATTCTGGATTCAGAATGGAACCCAGTCTCTCTTCCCCACTGCAAAACCCCTGCTGCAGTGGTCCCTGTACCTCCAAAAATGGTCCTGAGTAAAATCTTCCTTATCGTGCTTTCACAGGTATCATTGAATAAGTTTTTCTTTGATGGTCCTGCAGAAGTTGGCAGGCACCGTGGTGGAAATGCTGACCCAACTAAAATCGTGAAGTATCCACAGACAAAGACGAGTCCTTGTGATCACAAGATGCTGAGTGTTGTCCAAGAAGAGTCATCTTGGCCATCGGGCCAGTGACCAAGCTGAGCCTTGTGTTCAGATGGAGGGGGGGTGTTCCTGATGGACTCTGAAGATGGTCCTTTCCCCATGGCAGACTGGTTCTCTGGAGACCTAGGTGTGGTGGGCTTTCTTAGCCTGAGGCCATAAACTAAGAGTTTCAGGCTCAAATGCCGTTGGGATTTCACAGATCCATGAGGAAGCCAGGAGTGTCAGAGAATAGGGAGTAGTGGGGTCTGTGTCCAGCGTGTATTGGAGAGCGCACACGTGCCTAAAGGTATTCAGAATCAATGACTTTTAAAAACATGATGCCATCCTGCCTCACACAGGGTATCACCAGGAAACAGATGGTGAACTCTAATTAGGAGAATTGGGGTAGAGTTTATTTTCAAAAGGGTGAATGACTGAGAAAGGTATAGGGAGGTCATCAGAGAGAATGCAGGACTCTGGGGCTAGCGGTGACATGGCTGTCACTTCCCCTAGGCCTACAGGGCAAAGGAGCAGAAGAGGTCACCAGAACTGTGAAGGAGTCATTTAGAGTAGAGGTGGCCTGCCAGTGAGGAAGCTAGGGAATAAAACCCTCAGTGTGGCTCTCCCCGCCCCCTCATCTGCTAGGTTCTGCATTTACCAAATCCCACAGGAAGCTAGAAGGCAGGGAATCAAGGCTGTGGACTTTTACATGAAGAAGAAATAAAATTCTATCTTATTTAAACCTCTGTTTTCCCGGGTCTTTTGTAATAGCGACTGAACCCGCAACCAACCCAATACACTCATAACAGGAAACATCTGCCGAAAAAGACATGACAATCGTGAGCTTAGACGTATCTCACAGAACACGTTTATTCTGGTGAAGCATATGAAGCAAATCTGGCAGAACTGCAAGGAATTTATAGACAAAGTGGACTTTCTAGATGAATTTATAGACAGTGGAAAATTTTAATTGGACTTTCTTAAAATCAATGGATCAAGGAGCAAAACATTAGTAAGGCTACAGAAGTTTGTACAATATAATTAAGGATCTTGAGCTACTAGATAAACAAATTTTACACCCTCACCCACAGAATACCCATTGTTGACAAGCTCATGCGGAATATTTTTCTAAAAATGTTGCTTACTTGGCAATGGAGGAAGTCTAAAATTTGTTCAAGGAATCAATGTCATCCAGTCACGTTCTCTCATCCCAATATACTAAAATTAGAAATCAATAATAAAAAGTTGGCCAAGAAAATTCAATATGTTCAGTCACTTAATAACTCATTTCTAAGTAATTCATAGGGTAAAAGTAAAATTATTAATATAATAGAGATTACAAGGTATTTAAAACTGAATAACCATAAGCTAAAGTGAAACTTGGAGGGAAGATACGTTTATTAGAAACAGCAAGAACTGGTAACTGATGAATTAAGCATCCAACTCTAGACCCTAGGAAGAGACACCAGAAAACCCAAAGAGGATGAAATAAAGGAAATAATAAAGATAAAGCAGAAAGGGATGAGGCAGAAAACAACCTAAGGTTGAGATGAGTCTTTGAAAAACCTTAATAAAGTAAATAAATTATTAGCACAAAACGGACAATATTAGGAACAAAAAGAAAACTATGACTAGAGATGCAATCAAGATTTTTAAAAAACACCGTGGGGCCCTCCGGTTCTGGCAAGGTATCAGACTAAGATAATATGGAGAACCTAGGAAATAAACTCAGAAGTAAGAAGTGGTTGTAAGAAGAAGTGGAGAATTAAAAAATTGTCAAGTGTAGACAATCCAAACAAGCAGAGACGTCATAAGAAAAACATTTAAAAGGCTGATTAAAGAGAAGAACAAGGCACGGCAAAAAAAAAAAAAAAACTGGAAAAACAATATAATGACAGGACACTGTGATCAGAGTTCAAAAGCATTCTAAGGTCATGCTAGAGATGGAAATTAATTAACTTCAGACTTTAAAACTGAAGTATACATGTTAAAAATTGAAGGATGACTGGCCAGGCATGGTGGCTCATGCCTATAATCTGAACACTTTGGAAGGCTGAGTTGGGAGGATCGCCTGGGGCCAGGAGATCGAGACCCACCTGGGCAACATAGAAAGGCACTGTCTCTACAAAAACTAAAGAAATTAGCCAGGCATGTGGCACACACCTGTCTTCTTAGCTACTGGAGAGGCTGAGGCAGGAGGATCAGTTGAGCCCAGCACTTTGAGGCTGCAGTGAGCTATGATTGTGCCACTGCACTCCAGCCTGGATAACAGAGTGAGACCCTGTCTCAAGAAAACAAAAACAAAAACAAAACAACCACCGCAAAAACACCTCAGCTGTTTCAGCCGCTGTAGTTGGCCTTTGTTTCTTGCAGCTAAATGCGTCAGGCAAATACTAAGCGAAGAAAACCTGATGTCACTTTATAAATATCATGACAGACAAACCTGAATATAAAGGGTTTTTTCTTTTTTTTTTTTTTTAAGATGGAGTCTCACTCTGTCGCCAGACTGGAATGCAGCGGTGTGATCTCCACTCACTGCAACCTCCGCCACCCAGGTTCAAGCAATTCTCCTGCCTCGGCCTCCTGAGGAGCTGGGACTACAGGCGCTCGCCACCACGTCCAGCTAATTTTTGTATTTTTAGTAGAGATCGGGTTTCACCATGTTGGCCAGGGTGGTCTCAGTCTCTTGACCTCGTGATCCGCCTGCCTTGGCCTCCCAAAGTGCTGGATAAAGGTTTGAATATAGCTAAAGTAATTCTTGAGGGACTATGTATGTGTACCCTCAAATATATACATTTGATAAGAATAAAGATGGCACATTAATAATTCAGAATCCAATTTAGGAAATCAGAAAAAGACAACATAATAACAGGACACCCACCCCCCCACCAAATAGCAGAAAATAATAAAGAGAGAAATCAATAAAACAGAAAACGAAGAAACAGTAGAGATGGTCAAAACAAGTGACTAATAAAATAGATCTATTTCCAGGAAGACTGAGAAAAGAAAAAAGGAGAAGACCCAAAAAAAGAAAAGAAAGAAAAAAGAAATGAAAAGGAGGTTTTAACTACAGATAAGTGACTACCTTCCAGGCCACAAAGCAAGTCTACAGATAATTTTTTTTAATCATAAGAAACAATATTACAGAAATACGTTTGAAAGTGCAGATGTAATGGGCAAGTGCCTATAAAATGTAACATTAAAACTGAATTAAGAAATGGAAAAGTGGCCGAGGGCAGTGGCTCACACCTGTAATCCCAACACCCTGGGAGGCCAAGGTGGGCCGATCACTTGAGGTCAGGAGTTTGAGACCAGCCTGGCCAACATGATGAAACTGTCTCTACTAAAAATACAAAAGTTAGTCGTGGTGGCATGCTCCTGTATTCCCAGCTGAGGCAGAAGAATCGCTTGAACCCAGGAGGCAGAGGTTGCAGTGAGCTGAGATTGTGCCACTGAACTCCAGTCTGGAGACAGACCAAGACTCTGTCTCAAAAAATAAATAAATAAAAACAAAAAGTAAAAAAGAAACGGACATGAGAAATAAATAACAACATTAAAGAAATAGTTGGCCAGGCACGCTGGCTGACACCTGTAATCCCAGTACTTTGGGAGGTCGAGGCAGGTGGATCACCTGAGGTTAGGAGTTCGAGACCAGCCCTGGCCAACAGGGTGAAAGCCCATCTCTACCAAAAATACAAAAATTAGCTGGACGTGGTGGCATGCACCTGTAATCCCAGCTACTCTGCAGGCTGAGGCAGAAGAATTGCTTGAACCCGGGAAGCGGAGGTTGCAGTGAGCTGAGATCATACCACTGCACTCCAGCCTAGGCAACAAGAGTAAAACTCCGTCTCAAAAAAAAAAAAAAAAAAGAAATAGTTGTTCATATCGTTCCGTTTTTATCTTTTCAATCTCTCCTGGACCTGTAGTTATCATATCATTTGCATTCTTAGTATTTATTAATTTGTGCCTTTCCTTTTAAAAAAATCCAACCTTGGAGGTTTGACTATTTTATTAATCTTCTCAAAGAACCAACTTTTGGCTCATTAATCCTCTTTGTTTTCTATTTTATTATTTTTTTGCTCGTATCACTTCCTTTGTTCTGCTTTCACTAGGTTTATTTTACTGTTCTTTTTTATTTTCTAAGTTAGAGCAAGATATAGAATATTTTCAGAATTCCAGTCTTAACCTCCCCCGTATCCCCAGAGGTAACCACTACTCCAGCTTCTGTCTCCATAGATTAGCTCTGGTCCCTTTTGAATTTCATGCAAATGGAATTTGAGAGTGTCTATTCTTTCTGGCTTCTTTCACTCAGTTATGTCTGTGAGGTTCATCCATGTTTTTGTCTGTTACAATGGTTGTGTGTGTGTGCTTGTGTGTGATGTATTTCGGTGTGTAGCATTTTATTGTACAAACATATTACAATTTTTGATCTGTTCAACTGTTGATGTTTCCAGAAGTGTGTTTCCAGAAGTGTGTTTTTAAATTTCCAAATATATGGGTATTATTTCTTTCTTTGTCACCAACTCTTATCTTAATGGTATTTTGACCAGAGAATATGGTGTGTATCATTGTGATTCTTGAAATGAAGACTTGCTTTGTGGCCCGGAAGGTAGTCAGTGTCTCTAAATGCTCCATGCGTACTTGGGAAGAGTGAGCATTGGTGTCAGATTCTCTTTATGTCAATAAATCAAGCTTGTTCATTGTGTTGTTCAAATCTTCCATACCTTTACTAATTTTTTTACTGATTAATCAATCAAGGATGAAGAGAGGTGATTTTAACTATCTTACATCTAAGTGTGTATTGTCAACATGTTATTTTTGGCTTGACTCCACCGTTTTGCTTTTTGCTTTCAATTTGACCCACGTTGGGGTTTCCTTCTTGCCTTTTTGAAAAGTAGACTGGGCTTTTGTTTGTTTTCTTATTGTGCTTTTTCTGTTTACTTCCTGGAGTGGTTCCCTTTACATTTTTGCACCGCATGCTTAACAAAGCCTAAATTAACTTCCCAACCCTGCTTCCAAATAATCCAAGGACCTTGGAAAACTCCAACTTCAATGGCCACCCCCTTCGTCCTTAACATTCAAATTTCATTTTTGTCCTGTCCCTTTTTTTCAGCCCCTCCAAGTTGTTGCTATCATGATGATCATTATACTATACAATGTTTGTTTAGATATATCTCTATGTTTATCATTTTTATTTTTTCAAAAATTATTCTTGCATCTCAGGCATCTTTTTTGATCATTTGTTTTCCTTTCTGAAGTATACATTTAGACTTCTTTTACTGTAGGTCTGTTGGTGGATTTATTAAAAACTTCATTTTGGGATCATTGTAGATTGACATGCCATTGTAAGAAATAATACAAAGATTTCTCATACGTCACATCCACTTTCCCTCAATGGTAACATTTTGCATAAATAGAGTGCAAAATCACAGCCAAGAAAATGACATTGATGCAATCTACTGATCTGATTTAGATTTTACCAGTTTTATATGCACTTGTGTGCGTGTAGTTCCATGCAGTTTCAGCACATGTAAACTTCTGTGACTGTCATCACAGTCAAAATACAAACTGTTCCATCACTGGAACCGGTGACACTTTTATAACCACAAACACTTCCCTCCCTCCAACATCCCAATCCCTGGCAACCACTGTTCTGTTCTTTATCTCTATAATTTTTGTGATGGCAAGAATGTTATATAATTGAATCACATAGTACACATAACCTTTTGAGACCGGCTTTTGGCTTTTTCTCACTCCGCACAATTCCCCTGAGATCCATCCAGGCTGTTATGTGTATCAATAGCTCCTTCCTTTTCATTGCTGAGTAGTGTTCCGTGGTATGGATGTACTATGGTTTGTTTAACCATTCACATACTGCAACACCAGGTTGTTTCCAGTTTTTAGCTATTACAGAGAAAGCTGCTATGAACATTCA
The DNA here is from genome assembly GCA_963573385.1 of Cacajao melanocephalus. Taxonomy (NCBI): domain Eukaryota; kingdom Metazoa; phylum Chordata; class Mammalia; order Primates; family Pitheciidae; genus Cacajao; species Cacajao melanocephalus. The sequence goes on from CAUYLG010028593.1 coordinate 39,402, forward strand.
TGTGCAAGTTTTGCGTGAACAAAATGTTTCATTTCTCTGGAGTAAGCACCCCAGAGTGCACTTACTAGATCATAACTGTATGCTTTTTAAATTTGCGAATGACTTTAATCCTCATTCTTGAATGATAGCCTTTACTGGATACATATTTCTGAGTCAGCAGTTTGATCCAGCCTGCCTGATCATATTTTAGAGTATCTTGTTGCTTGTTCATTTTTGTAATTTGATGTTATGAAAATATTTTATTCACAATTATGGTGTTTTATACTCCATATTTGATAAATCCAATATAAGAAGTCCTTGGGGTCTGAGTTTATTATTTATGGTTTCTAACTGACTCTCAGTCACGGTGATTGATTCCTTGGACATTTTGTTAGCAGTGTGATATAAGTATATACTTCTCCTTCTTCCATATGGAAAACTAATTTTCCCACCACCATGTATTGGAGGGAATTGACTTAAATGCAACCTCTGACATAAGTTGAACTTCAAGTCTGCATAACTCTGGTTCTGAGCTTTCAATTCTATCCCATCCATTTATTTGTGCATCCCTCTACCAATACCTCCTTGCCTTAATTACTTTGGTTGTATACATCTTGATATGTGGAGGGTAATTCTCCTCATTTTGTTAATTTTCTTCAAAATTACCTTGGCTACTGTTAGCTATCTGCTCTTTCGTATGACCTTAGTATAAGCTTGGCATGTTTCCCAAAACATTAATTTTAAAAAGAACTCTTCTTTTAACCTCTTATTGAAAATAAAATAAATTTATAGTTTAATTTAAAAATAACATCTTTACAATTAAGCATTTTCTTCTACGAGCAAGTTATACCTCTCCATTTATCTGGGTCTCTTGAATGACCACTAAGAAAGATTTAGGCTAGGTGCAGTGGCTCACGCCAGTAATCCCAGCACTTTGGGAGGCCGAGGTGGATGGATCATTTGAGGTCAGGAGTTTGAGACCAGCCAGGCCAACATGGTGAAACCCTGTCTCTACTAAAAATACAAAAATTATCTGGGCATGGTGGTGCATGGCTATAATCCCAGCTACTTGGGAGGCTGAGGCACAGGAATCTCTTGAACCTGGGAGGCAGAGGTTGCAGTGAGGCAAGATCGCACCACTGCACTTCAGCCTGGGCAACAGAGCAAGAATTCATCTCAAAAAAAAAAAAAAAAAAGAAAGAAAGAAAGTGTAATTTTCTCCTTGAAAATATTGCATATCTCTTAGATTTATTCCTAGGTATCCCATAGTTTTCATGCTATTAAAAATGATATCTTTTATAAATAGAATGTTAACGTTTGTTGCTTAACGACTGGGATGTGTTCCAAGAGAAGATTTTATTGTTGTGTGAGCATCATAGAGTGTACTTACCCAAACTTAGATGAGACCGCCTACTACAGATACACCTAGGCTATATGGTACAGCCTGCTCCTAGGATACAAACCTGTACAGCATGTTATTATACTGGTGACTGTAGGCAATGCAATGGTGAGTATTTGTACATCTAAATATATTTAAACATAGAGAGGTTACAGTACAAATATATTATGAAAGTTTGTTTTATTTTGTTTTGAGACAGAGTCTCGCTCTGTCGCCCAGGCTGGAGTACAGTGGCGCAATCTCGGCTCACTGCAACCTCCGCCTCCTGGGTTCAAATGATCCTCCTGTCTCAGCCTTCCCAGTAGCTGGGACTACAGGCAAGTGCCACCACGCCTGGCTAATTTTTGTATTTTTAGTAGAGACGGGGTTTCACCATGTTGGCCAGGATTGTCTCGAGCTCTTGACCTTGTGATCCGCCCACCTCAGCCTCCCAAGGAGCTGGGATTACAGGCATCAGCCACTGCACCTGACCTCCTCTATCCAACTTTTAATGTGTCTGTATTGCATGTTTATCATTAAAATCTGTTTCTAACAGTTTTTTAGGTTGTGGTGGGTTTTGTTTTGTTTTGTCTTGAAAACTGGCTCTCGATAGGAAGGCAGAAAACCATTATGAGGGGCCGAGCAGAGTGGTTCATGCCTGTAATCCTAGCACTTTGGGAGCCCAAGATGGGCAGATCACTTGAGGTCAGGAGTTCGAGACCAGCCTGGCCAACGTGGCAAAACCCAGTCTCTACAAAAATACAAGAGATTCTTCTGCCTCAGTCTCCTGAGTAGCTGGGACTACAGGTGTGCGCCACCACGCCCAGCAAATTCTTGTACTTTTAGTAGAGACGGGGTTTCACCATGTTGGCCAGGATGGTCTCAATCTCTTGACCTTGTGATCTGTCCACCTCAGCCTCCCAAAGTTCTGGGATTACAGGCGTGCACCACCTTGCCCGGCCAAAAGATTTTTAACGGTACACCTGTATAGGGCACTTGCTATGAGTGAAGCTTGCAGAACTGGGAGTTGCTTGAGTGTCAGTGAGTGGAGAGTGAATGTGAAGGCCTAGCACATTACTATACACTACTGTAGACTCTATAAACTGTACACTTAGGCTACACTAAATTTATTTTAAATTTTTTCTTTAATAACAAATTAACCTTAGCTTCAGTAACTTTTTTATTTTATAAAAACTTTTCAATTTTTAAAAACTTTTTGCCAGGCACAGTGGCTGATGCCTGTAATTTTAGGGAGGCTAAGGCAGGAAGAGGCCAACGCAGACCCTTAGCTGTCATAGTATTGTGTATGCTGGCAGAAGACTTGAGTGTCTTGAGTCAGAGACAAAGGATTTTATCACTCATGGCCCAGGAAGTAGCATCAGCTTCATGTCTAAGTCAGTAGTTTTACGTGCCCCTCAAACCCCACAGTGACGTTGAGGGCAGTGGGGGTGGTACAGATGGATGACGCACATGTGGTGAGTTTACATAATAACAGAGGAACCCTGAGTTTAGGGAACTGAAATCCCTGATCTTTGCTACTGTAAAAGTTACCAGAATCAAAATGGAGTCACTCATGTTAAAAGTGACAAATAGAGGTGGAGAAGGTCACGAAGAGACAGCTCTCATGCACAAGTTGCCTGATCACAAGAACTATCCCAATTAGCCAGGCGTGGTGGTGCATGCCTGTAGTTCCAGATACTTGGGAGGCTGAGGTGAAAGGATCACTTGAGCTCGGGAGGCAGAGGTTGCAGTGTGAGCTGTGATTAAGCCACTTCCCTTGAGCCTGGGCAACAGAGATACCAGGATATACCCTGTCTTTAAAAAAACAAAAAACAAAAAAAAACTCTATCGCAAAAGACTGCAACAACTATCACAATCTACTGCAGGCTATCTGCCCAGAAATTGCCTGTCCAGCCTCAGACTAGTGCCATCCTTATTATTGATCTTTGTAGCCAAAGATAATTATTTTGGAACAAGCATGGAATCCTCCTCATTTTTCCTTTAAAATCTTTTGCCTTCCTTTACCTCCATGAATATGCAGATAGTTTACTATGGCATTGCAATGCCTCTTCCTGAATAGATACCATTTTCTTTTACAGAGCCTCTTTCTCTGCTTTTTCAGGTTGACATCACAAAGGGAGACATTATTAAGCTGGACAGTAATCAGTCTCCTGTTCAAGATAGAGGAGACACTACCTATATGTTCCAAAGATGGTTGATATACCAACATCCCTGAAAAGACAGTCCAGAACAAAACAGCAGTTAGTGCCTCTGTATGCAGGGCATCCAGAAACACACCAGACCCATGGAAAATTATCTCTCAACACGAACCTTCTCAACAGTGTTAATAGTTTGCCTGTAGAATCACTTGGATTTTCTATGTAGACAATCACATGATCTATAAATATAGAAGGACTACTTTATTTCTTCCTTTCCAATGGTTTATACCATTTATTTATTTATTTATTTATTTATTTATTTATTTATTTTTAGATGGAAGCTTGCCCTGTCACCCAGGCTGGAGTGCAGTGGTGCAATCTCGGTTCACTGCAACCTCTGCCTCCTGTTCAAGCAATTCTCCTGCCTCGGCCTCCCTAGTAACTGGGATTACAGGTGCACACCACCACTCCCGGCTAATTTTGTATTTTTAGTGGAGACAGGGTTTGCCATATTAGTTAGGCTGGTCTCGAACTTCTGACCTCAAGCAATCCACCTGCCTCAGCCTCCCAAAGGGCTGGGATTACAGGTGAGAGCCACTGCACCCTTCTGATGACCAAGGTTTTCTGGGCCAAGCTCTCAGTGTCCTGCTTCTTGGTCCATAAGAAAAATTCTCTCTTCCAGGAGGCTCTTCAGCTCCTGCAAAAACTCAGGACACTCCGTCAATGAGGCCAGACATACCAGGACGCCAAGAGAGGTCAGGAGAGCCAGGACCGAGGCTGTGAGCCCATGACGTGGAATGTGGGGTTGTCATGCTTGTTAGTAGGTAGTGAGGCTGCGATGAGGTTCAGCTGGGAGGACTCTTGAGCTCTTGCCCTCCGCTAAGGCCTCCCACTGTATATCATCAACAATAAAAGGGACACTGTGCTTCCATAATCGGTCTTTTGCTTTCTTCCCCAGCATGTTAGAATCTGGGTGAGGAGGAAAAGGACTATTTAAAGGAGACCCCCTTGAAAGCTGGATATCCGTATGCAGAAGAATGAAACTGAATCCCTCTCACCATATACAAAAATCCAATCAAATGGGTTAAAAACTTAAAACGAAGACCTCAAACTATGAAACTGCTACAAGAAAACTCCCCAGGACATTGGACTAGGAAAAGATTTCTTGAATTATATCCCACAAGCACTGGCAATCAAAGCAAAAATGGGCAAATGGGAATACATCAAGTTAAAACGATTCTGCACAGCAAAGGAGACCATCAACAAAGTGAAGAGACAAGCCACAGAATGGGAGAAAACATCTGCAAACTCCCCATTCAACAAGGGATTAATAACCAGAATATATAAGCAGCTAGGCTGGGTGCAGTGGCACACGCCTGTAATCCTAGCACTTTGGGAGGCCAAGGCGGGCGGATTGCCTGAGCTCAGGAGTTCGAGACCAGCCTGGGCAACATGGTGAAACCCAGTCTCTACTAAAATACAAAAGAAATTAGCTGGGCATGGCAGCGTGCTCCTGTAGTCCCAGCTACTCAGGAGGCTGAGGCAGGAGAATTGCTTGAACCCGGGAGGCAGAGATTGCAGTGAGCCGAGATTGCACCACTGCACTCCAGCCTGGGCAACAGAGCGAGACGCTGTCTCTACAGGAAAAAAAAAATAATAATAATATATAAGGAACTCAAGCAACTGTATAAATCTAGTAATCTGATTAAAAATGGACGGAAGATCTGAATAGACATTTCTCAAAAGAAGACATACAAGTGGCAAGCAGGCATATGAAAAGCTGCTCACCCATCAGCACGCAAAGTGATCCCACCTTCATTCCACCTGCCTCGTTCTAGCTGCTGGCAGTTGAAAGGATGGGGTCCACCCACATTGAGGGTGGGTCTTCCTCTCCCCCTGTCCACCGATTCGAATATCAGTCTCCTCTGCCCACACCCTAACAAACACATCCAAAACAACCTCAGCCATCTAGGCATCCATCTATCCAATCAAGTTGACACCTAATATTAACCATCATACATACCTAAGCAAATAACAATAAAGCAGCAAGAAGATGGCACAAAAATTCAGATGTGGCATGAGAATAACAGAAGTTTACAAAATACTCAAGTAAAAGCCTATTAGTGAGTAACAAGCCAGTATTTACTATCAACACCCCACTCCCTTACAAACGCAGACATCTGGAACATACAGGAAGGGGAGAGATTTTTAAAGAGAGGGAACTGCTTTCTAAAAAATTCAGTGATCTTGGCCAGGCTTGGTGGCTCACACCTGTAATCCCAGCACTTTGGGAAGCTGAGGCAAGCAGATCACCTGAGGTCAGGAGCTCAGATCCAGTTTGACTAACATGGCAAAACCTCGTCTCTACTAAAAATACAAAAAATAGCCAGGTGTGGTGGCACGCACCTGTAGTCCCAGCTACTCAGGAGGCGGAGGCAGGAGAATTGCTTGAACCCGGGAGGCAGAGGTTGCAGTGAGCCGAGATTGCACCACGACACTCCAGCCTGGGCGACAGAGTGAGACTCTGTCTCAAAAAAAAAAAAAAAAAAAAAAAATGAGCGATCCTTTTCATAAGGACTAGAGTGCCTACAGGGATTGTTGATGTCTAGAGTAAACCCTTCCCAATGTGGCCCAGGGTGGAGGATGGAGTGTCTGCCTATCTCTACCCTAAGCCTGCTGGTTCACCCTCCCTTACTCAGTAAGTGAAAGGACAACCTAAAGACATCTTCAGACATGCAAAGATTCAGAGAGCTTCCCTTCCATGCACCCCTTTTTAAAAGGTTATTTGAAAACATACCCCAGATAAAGGGACATAACTCAAGAAAGAGATAATGGATTCACAAAACAGTGGAATTAACCCAGTACTACAATGAATAGAAATACCAGAGGTCCATAAAGCCATCCATCAAAATTAGAATAGGAAGTCAGAGGGTTGGAGAAGAATGTCTTAAGAAGAAAATGGGTTTCATTCAACAAATAACGTAATTAAGAAGCTGGAAGATTTTAATGACTTAACTTAAAAGGCATATGTTTCTTCTCTCAAGAAGAAAAGAGAAAAGCAATTAGAAACTCCAGGAGAACAAAAAGTTGTGTAAGAAAGTCATGGTCCAAATATGAAGTGAATTAAAATGTCATATGACTGCGAATAGCTGAGGGAGTGGAGGAGACACACTTGAGCTTGAAGCCTGGAGCATTTCCCTTTGAGCAGCACTTAAACCATAAGATTATAGTTCATTCTCTACATGTCCCAGGATGCTACCTGGCTCTGTAGAGAATAATGTTTATATAATCATAATATTGTTTAAGAACACTTTATTGATTCTCAATACTTGAAATTCAGAGATAGACAATACTAGAACATTTTAATTATGGATATAGAACTGTATGCAAATGTAGCGGTTTAGCAAGAGAAATTAGGAGAGAAAGCGAGAGTGATAAAGGATGTCTCATCTTACACAGTGGGGAGTCAACAGATAGCACATGAAATTAATGGCACAAGAAAAAAGAGCTGGAAATATCTATGTCTAACTAAACTCTGCAGGGAAGTTACCTTTGCTAAACTCATCTTTTTTTTGAGACGGAGTCTCGCACTGTCGCTCTGGCTGGAGTGGAGTGGCGCCATCTTGGCTCACTACAACCTCCGCCTCTCTGGTTCAAGTGATTCTCCTGCCTCAGCCTCCCAAGTAGCTGTAATTACAGGCACCTGCCACCACACCCAGCTAACTTTTTGTATTTTTAGTAGAGACAGGGGTTTCACCCTGTTGGCCAAATTGGTCTCGAACTCCTGACCTCGTGATTCACCCACCTCAGCCTCCCAAAGTCCCAGAATTACAGGTGTAAGCCACTGCACCCAGCTTGGCACCCAGGTTAAACTCCATCTTTCTTTTCCGTTTGTTTTTCCTTTCCCTTTTTTTTTTTTTTTTTTTTTTTTTTTTGACAGGGTCCTGCTCTGATGTCCAGGCTGGAGTGCAGTGGCACAATCACAGATCACTGCAACCTTGATCTCCTGGGCTCAGATGATCCTCCCACCTCAGCCTCTCAAGTAGCTGGGACTACAGGCACCTGCCACAAAGCCCAGCTAATTTTTTGTATTTTTTGTAGAGATGAGGTTTTTCCATGTTTCCCAGACTGGTCTAGAACTTCTGGACTCAAGTGATCTGCCAGCCTCAGCCTCCCAAAGTGCTGGGGTTATAGGCATGGGCATTACAGGTGTGAGCCGCCACACCTGGCCATAAACTCATATTTAGTAGTAGGAATTGTTTCAGACACTGTTAGTTCTTCAATAACCACCCCTTCCTCTACCTTTAGTCATAGAACCCTTACATCTCAGCTGGGCAACAGCTGACATAGCTACCCAGACAAAAATTATATTTCCCAGCCTCCCTTGCAGCTACATGTGATCAGGTGACTGAATTCAGGTCAACTTGATGTTAGCAGAAGTGACGTCCCTTTCCACTAGTTGGATTATGGACATGACCATCTCTGACCTAGGCTGAGAGGTTTTTTCTTTTTGGGACAAAGTCTTGCTCTGTCACCCAGGCTGGTGTGCAGTGGTGTGATATCAGCTGACTGCAACCTCTGCCTCCCAGGTTCAAGCAATTCTTATGCCTCAGCCTCCTGAATAGCTGGTCTTACAGGCACATACCACCACATCTGGCTAATTTTTGTATTTTTAAAAGAGACAGGGTTTCACCATGTTGGCCAGGCTGGTCTCAAACTCCTGACCTCAAGTGATCCGCCTACCTCAGCCTCCCAAAGTACTGAGATTACAGGTGTCAGCCACTGCACCCAGCCCAGGCCAAGAGTTTTGCCATAAATATTATAACGGTAGCTAGCAGTCATATACGTGATAACTACGCATCAGGCACCTTTCAAAGTGTTTTGCATGTATGAACTCATTTAACCCAATGGGGATGTGTAGTCACTTCCTATTTGCTGCTGTAACAAATTAACCACAAACTCAGTGGGTTAAAGCAACACAGTTATTCTCCTACAGTTCAGACATCTAAAATCAGTGTGTCTTTCCTTCTGGAGACTTGGGAAAATCAATTTCCTTCCCTTTTTCAGCTTCAAAGGTCACCTGCATTCCTTGGTTCGTGGGCCTTTCCTGTTCCCACCACGACTGCTTGCTTCCATCCTCACATCTCCTATCACTACTCTAGCCTCCTGCCTCCCTCTTATAAGGACCCTTGGATTTCATGGAGTCCACCTGGATAATCCAGGATAATACCATTAACTCAAAATGTTTAACTCAATCATTTCTGCAAAGTCCTTTTTGCCGGATAAGGTAACGTTCAAAGATTCTAGCGATTAGGACTCAGACATCTTTGGGGAAATATTATTCTCCCTACCACAGATGGGTACTATGTCATCCCCTTTTAGAGATGATGAAACTCAGCATGGAGAAGCTAAATAGAATGTCCAGGATCACACAGCTGGTAAGTGGCAGATCCATGATTTAAACCCATACAATATGGTCCTAGAATCTGTTCATATAACTACCATATTCTTCTATCCAGGCAGAATTCTGGCTTTCTGATGACCATGGATTTGCCTGACCAGCCCTGGATAGCCTGCAGAGAGAAAGATACTTTTTATTTTTTATTTTTATTTTTTTAATTTATTTATTTTTGAGACCAAGTCTTACTCTGTCACCCAGATGGAGTGCAGTGGCACCATCTCAGCTCACTGCAAACTCTGCCCACCGGGTTCAAGTGATTCTCCTGCCTCAGCCTTCCAAGTAGCTGGGTTTACAGGCACACACCACCACCCCCAGCTAATTCTTGTATTTTTAGTAGAAAATTTTAGTAGAATTTTTAAATTTTTGTACTTTTAGTTTCACCATGTTGAGATCAGGCTAGTCTCAAACTCCTGACCTCAGGTAATCCTCCCACCTTGATCTCCCAGAGTGCTGGGATTACAGGCATGAGCTACCTCTCCCAGCCAAGAAAAACACTTTCAACTTTCAAAACCACTATCATTTGATGGGGCTCTTGGTTACAGTCGCTGTATTCAAATACTGGAGTCAATAGATATCCACAGAAGTAAAAAGAATGCTTTCCTTTTCCTCTGAGTGGTTTGAATATTTTACAAGAAAAATGTATCATTAATTTCAAATCTGCTTAAGTTGCAGGACAAAACTGCGGACCTGTCTGGGTTGCACCTGGCTTAAACCTTCCCACCGCCTTTGGGGTAGATTGAGTTCAAGCGCCTCAGCCTGTCCTGGAAGCCAGCATTTCATTCATTTTTCTGTTTGTTTGTTTGTTTTTGCTCCTCTTCATGGCAACACTCTCAGACCAAACTAGTATTTATTGCATACCAGTTTGCAACAGGACTTTCGCCACGTCGCCTCTACCTGGAATACTGCCCCTTCTTCCTCTCCCACTCCTGCCTAGCTGTGAACTCCTATTCATCCCTCAAAACCTAGCCCAAATTGTCTCTGGAAATTTTTTCTGTTTATCTTAGTCTTTCTCTGTCCTGTTAAATATTTTCCTCAAATGTCTGGTGATCCAGGTGATAGTTTGAAACCCCCAGCTCCCCACCTTTCCCACCATACACACACACACACACACACTCACCCCTCCTCCAGGAAGAACAAGCCCCTCCTTCTTTTCCTTCCCGGATTTGTGTGTCCCTGTGTCAAAATAATCACACCAGCACACATGTACTATAGGCATTGTTTATTACTAATATTACTTATTATTTTAGGATTTAGATCTTTAGCAGCCCCCAGCACCAATATGGGACTCACAACAATACCAAATGTCCACTTAAGTGTCACGGTGTCTGACAAAATCCTGATTCCTCTAGTGATGACCACTTTGACTTCTTAAAGATGTGCATGTGTATGCTTATGTCTGTCTCTGCCCTGCTGGTGCCCCAGCTCCTGATGCCCTGCACACCTATCTGGTCTTAGGGAATCCTTACAAATTCTGTATGGCAAAGGTCCTTGTTAGTTTCATCTCAGAACTAGCGAAGTGAGGCACAGAGAGGCTATTAGTTTTCTATTGCTGCCATAACAGATCACCACAGATTTACAGATTTAGCAGCTTCAAATGGCACAAAACCAGGCGCTCTGTGGCTCGTGCCTGTAATCCCAACACTTTGGAAGATCAAGGAAGGTGGATGGTTTGAGCTCAGGAGTTCGAGATCAGCCTGGGCAACATGGCGAAACCCGTCTCTACAAAAAATATAGAAATTAGCCGGATGTGGTGGTTGTGTGCCTGTGGTCCCAGCTACTTGGGAGGCTGAAGCAGGAGGATTGCTTGAGCCAGGGAAGTCCAGGCTACAGTAACCTGTGATTTTGCCACTGCTCTCCAGCCTGGGTGACAGAGCAAGACTGTCGCCCAGGCTTAATTGATTAAGCCTGGACCTGAGGTCCCTGGGGCCCTCCCTTGGACATGGGCATTTTGCCTGACAGAGGTGACTGTAATGTTACTCAAAATATAGACAGATAGATAGATGACAGATAGATAGATTAGATAGATATATAGATACAAGTACAAATAAAAACAACACAGTTTATTCTCTCGTGGCACTAGAAGTCAAAAGTCCAAAATAAGTCTCATGGGGCCAAAATCCAGGGACCGCATTCCCTCTTCTATCATCGCATCTTCTCTTTCTCACCTTCGGGGCTCCCTCTTACAAGGACTGTGTGATCGCACCAGGCCCACCTGCATAGTCCAGGATAAGCTCCTCATCTCAAGATCCTTAATTTAGCCACATCTGCGAAGGCCCTTTTGCCATGGAACATAGCCACAGGTTCTGGGGGTTAGGACATGGACTTCTTCGAGGTCATTATTCAGCCTATCCCAGAGGTGAAGGAAGTGACCAGCCCAAGATCACCCAGTAGTAAGCAGCAGAGTGGTGTATAATCCCCATATTCCTGACCCCAAAGCCCTGCTCCTGACCTCCCCTCGACACCAGGGGCGGGGTGGGGGCGGGAGGGAGGGGATGTGTTTTCGGTGGTTCTTGTGCTCTGTTTTGGTGCTGTCCCATTCCGCCCCCAGCCTGCCTCCGCAGGCTCCATCCTGATGCATTTGATACCACCCTGTCTGCTCTTCTCCGTGAGGGTCTCCCCAGCCTAGCCAGGAGGACCCCCATCTCTGCAGCTTACCTGGCCTCTGTATTTGTTTGTTGAGTGAGTATATGAGTGAGTGGAGAGACGGAAGGCTGGTGGCTCCAGCCCCTTCTCCCTGGCTCCTGCCACTGGCTTGAAGATGCTCTCTTGGCTGGGAGTAGTAGCTCACGCTTGTAATCCCAGCACTCTGGGAGGCCAAGGCAGGAGGATCGCTTGAGCAGGAGGTGGAGGTTGCAGTGAGTCATGATCGTGCCATTGCACTCCAGCTTGGGCAACAGAGCAAGACTGTCTCAAAAAACAAAACAAAACAAAAAAGGAAGATGCTCTAGCTTTTGGAGTCATAGAGAATGCCTGACTCTGGGTCCTGGGCTCCTCCTCTCCTGGTGGCTGCCTGTCCCCTTCAAGCCACACAGACCCTGAAGGAGGAGGCCCATCCAGAGGAGAAGAGGCACAAAGGCTGAGGACCTGGATATGGGGAACAGGAGGTCTCTGGGTCTCTCCCTGGGCATAAGCTCCCAGAGGCCATTGCTGTTGGCCCAAAGACCAAAACACCACAGCTGCTCAGTGGCCTCCCTAGGCGCCGCCCTCAGAATCCCCCTTTCCTCTGCACAGCCCATCTCTGCTGGCCCTCCCCTCACCCAATCCCACACCTCAGCCTGCTGCCTGATCTCTGTTCTTCTACAAAGCACCTCTGCCCTGCCCAGAGTTTTCCTATCCACATTCCCAGGTCTGAAGCGGCATTAGCAAGAGGAAACCCAATTATATTTCAATTACTCTAGTCTTAGCCAGACAGAGGTTACTGTAAGTCACAGCAGAATTGGGAGGGAAGAGGAGGTAGCAACTGGGGCCAGTGCCTAGGGTGACACTTGAAGATGGATATGACAGGGACCTGTGGTTCAGAGGCTCAGGATTAGATCAACAAAGCTGGGGCTGGCTGGTTCCAGGAAAGAGGTCATGTGGGCCCCTGTTGACAGACAGCTCAAGTGCAGCAAAGGCTTGAGGCCAGCCCTCCCTGGGCAGAGGAGGCGCCAGGGCTGGGAGCCCAGCCTGGGCATGGAGGACCTGAGGTCCCTGGGGCCCTCCCTTGGACGTGGTCTTTTTGCCAGGGGTTCCCAGAGGCCAGTGCTGTTGTGCCCGAGGACCAAAAGCCTGCAGCTCCTTGTAGGCCTTCTAGAGCACTGCTGGTTCCTACCGCCCCGCCCCCAGGATTTTCTCTGAGCATACACCCACTCTCTCCCATGCCCATCTAGGCCAAATAACTGGCCTCTCCCACCCTCAGACTGTGGCTAAATAGGCCAGAATCACGACCAGAGAGGCTGTGAGGTCTAGTGCCTCTAGGCTAGAGCCCTGGCTCCGGCCACTGGCTTGAAAATGCCTGGCCAGAGTCTGATAGGGGAGACAGAGAGATCTGTTGCTTTTGTGTGACAGGAATCTCTCAGGATCCCTTGACCTGGGGAGCAGTCATCTTTGGGGAACCAGAGGATAAAGGGTTGGGGAAGGCTGGCAATTGAGAGTCCTCTTGAGTGGAGCTGGGACTGGCTCTGTGAAATTGTGTACTGGGGGGAGTTCTCAGCCATGAGTTCCTCCCTACACAGACATGCACCACCCTGTATCATGACTTGGGGAACCTGGAGAGCCCCTTGCCCACTCCAACCCAGGGTATCTGGGAGGCCCTGAATTATAGAGATCTGCATTCTGGGTTACGTTCTAAGCCTGGGCAGTGCTGGACTCGGCTGGTGCCTACCGCCCACACAGACAAACATGGAGCTGTACCTTCCACATCGCTGGCTGCACCTTGTTTGCCGCATCTGTCATTGGAGTGTCCCCGCACGATCTGCCTCCCATCCCCCCAACATGGTGCATCCCCCTCCTCAGCCTCAACCTATCAAACAGTCGCAGCTCCAGGTTGGGGAGAGAATGCGGGGGGCGGGGTAAGATGAGTCATTGCTGTGGGAACAGATATACCAAGTTCCACATATGCACACTCACAGAGCTTTGCACACAAAGGCATGTCCACACTCACAAGCACTAGTCAAAGCCACAGCTGAGCATTCAGATCCACACTGAGAAACAGACACCCTCTCACACATACACATTCCTCATAGACAAAAAGGCCAAAGCACAGGGACAGATCAAAACCCAGATAGACACATCCCACCCAGGGTGACCACCAGTCATCAACCCAGAGCCCATCCCCTGCTCATATGCACAGTCAGACACACACACACACACACACACACACACACACAGGATTCCCTAGACACACACCACAGCCCTTACTTGAATTCAAGACTCAAACACAAACACACACACATGCACACATGTGCAGACACACATGCACGTATACACACATCAGCCCCTCTTCTGAGTCCCTTCACTCCATCTCCTATCTCAGCCAGCACCTAGGGCAGACAGGACATCACCCACCATGCAGATGCCGTATCTGCCCAAGGACAAAGTTCTGCCTTGGGTTTAGCTTCAGTCCATCCTCCTGCTCTGCAGAGGTGAAGGTCACCAGCCCCGCCCCTTGTGCTGCTCCAGTTCCTCTTCCACACCTCCTATACCTAATGGTGCATCTCTAGAGCCTTTGAAAAGGGCTTTGGCTGCAACGGGAAAGACGGTGGTTACATCCCAGGAATCACCTCCCAGGAGGGAAAGAGTGTGAGTTTCAGAGGGTGATGTGATAGAAAGATCCTATCCCAAAGTGGGGAACGGCCAAGGTGACTGCTTGATGCTCAGGCAGTCACCCTTCACCTACCCTTGAGTGAGTGATTTCCAGAAGCCCTAACCTTCAAGCCTTTGCACCTGCTGTTTCCTGACCTTGAATACCTCGCCTCGAATACCACAATCCCCCTTGCAGGGCTATCTTCTTATTCTTCAGGTCTCCATGGAGATGCTCCTGCTCCAGGAAGCCTGTTCTCATGCCCTGGCTGAGTCGTCTGTCCTCCTCTGCCCCACAGCCCCCAGTTCGCTCGCACTCTCCCCACACCAAGGGTAAATTGCCTGGTTGTGCACCTGCCTCCTCCAGCAGCCAGAGAGACTTTGCAGGGCAGGGAGCCTCTGTCCGGTGAGAGAGGCTGGTAGACCTGAGAGGGGCATAGGCTTGAAGCCCAGCTCTGCCTCTGCTGTGCGACCTTGGGCAAGTCATCGCACCATGTGGGTCCAGTGTCCTCATCTGTCAAATGGGGACAATGATAACTACCTCACCAGGTTGATGTGACAATTAAACGAGATCAGGCATCATGTAGCTTTATTAATATAACTAATTGCTTGGCACATAGCTTAATAAATCGTTATTTGTGGAATTAATGAACCCCCACTCCTGCCCCCACCAGCGTCCCTGTTTTGGGAGGGGAGCGGTAGGTATAACAAAAAGAATAATTGGGGGCAGATAGGATGGGGGGGGTGCTGGGAGATGGGAGAGCAGGGCTCTCTGGCATCGTCGGGAGCTAGCTGTTCCAGCAGCATCCGGAGCTGGGCTGTAGGCGGTGCAGGCATCCTCTCTGTCTCACCCCTGTGACCCGCCTGTGGCATCCTCCTCCTTAGTTAGGTGAGGCAGCAAGGAAAGGCGGGGCTGGGCTCCACCTCTGCGCTGTGGCCCTCCGAAGCTGCCAGGTCCGCCGGCACACACTAAGTGCGCCCAGAATGCGGGGTGGCCAGGGGCATAAATGTGGAATGAATGAGGATGGAGTGAATGAACGGATGGACGCATGAATGAAGGTGGGATAGAAGCGTGAAGCAGAAGGCGAGAAGGAACGAGCGTCTCCCTCCGCCCTGCGGGTCTCGGGGCTGGCAAACACTGAGCCGAGACCTGCTGGGGGCTCCCACCCCGCCCTGCCTCTCCCGCCAGCCCCCCTCCCCGCAGCGCGCAGCTCGGCGGGGCCCGCGCCTAGCCACAGCCCGCGCAGTAGCCGGGACTCGCGCTCAGCCCCTCGAGCCGAGGCAGCGCAGCCTTGGGAGGGGGCTGCCCCGGCCCCCTTCCGCAGCTCCGGCCCCCAGAGGTCCGGCCTTCCCCGCAGGAAGGCGAAGTCCCCGGTGCCAGGTCCGGGCACCAGCAGCAGAGAACGCCTGGGTCCCGGAGCCAACAGGTGCGGGGTGTGGGGGACCCCCAGGCCCGGGATGGGGGTTCCAAAGGACCTGCGGCGAGGGATGTGGGGAGCCAAGAGTCTCGGGTGGTAATCGGGGTGCTGGTAGACTGGCTCCCCGGTCGGCGCTGCTCTCCTCCAGGCAGGATCCCGAGGAACCCCGAGTGCCCTCGCTCCCCCCCACCTCCCCAGAGCCCCCGCAGCCCCCGAGGTGCAGGGAGGTCCCGCTGACGGAGCGGGCCTGCCGGCGTTCAGTGGGGTACGAAAGCGTCCCCCTCTCCCTCCCCAGGGGTCTCCGGTGATCCGCAATCCTCCGGTACCCGGCAGGGGTCTTCCCAAGCCAGGAGGGGGAAGGAGGGGCTGAGTGCGGGAGAAGAGAGAGGAGGGGTGCCGGGCTGGCTGGATTTGTGAATGGAGAGCGGCCAGCGCTCCGGAACAGCGGCTCCTGGCGGCCGTCGGGGAGCGTCGCGGCCCTGGGGACCCAAAGGGAGCCCCGCAGGGGGCTTGGACGCCCCCATTGCTCCCAAGGTGTCGTCAGTCCCTCCCCGAATCACCCCCACTGTGTGGTGTGTGTGTGTGTGTATGTGTGTGTGTGTGTGTGTGTGTGTGTGCGTGTGTGTGCGCGCGCGCCTGCCCACCGGAGAGTCTGGCAGGTCTGGCAGGTCTGGCCGGTGGGGTTTGGGTCTCTAACACCTCCATTGACCCTTTTTGCCAACCCAAAACTAAAGCCTGTGAACTGGCTCAAGAAACATTTGAAATCGGGGTGGCTTTTCCTCCTAAATCTATGGTGTTTGGTGGGTTCAGACAGACCTGGCTTAGGAGCTTTGTGACCTTGAGCAAGGGACTCAATCTCTCATCTTCCATCTAATCTGCAAAGCAGGGTACCCTAATAAGAGTAGATGGAAACATCCCCCAAACAACCTTCTCGTGCCAGGTTCTTGGTGAAGCACTTGGCATACATCAGAGCTCATTACTCCTCATCTCGACCCTGTAAGGTAGTCAGGGTTATCACCCCATTAGACGGATGGGGAAACCGAGGCTGAAAGAGGCCAGGTAAATTACCTAAGGCAATTGGTGTGGAATTGGGATGCAACCCAGGTCTGTCTTCCTCCATCAATTTCATGACTGTGAGAATTAAGAGGAAACTTATATGCAAAGTGCCTGCCACACTCCCTAATGTTTCCTTCCTTCTCTTTTTCCCCACTCCTTTCTTTCCTTCCTCCCTTCAGGAAGTTTGGGGCTGAGACCCAAAAGACCTGGGTGCAAGCTTCCAGATACCCTGAGGGGAGCAGGCTGTGAGCTGGCCCAGGGTTCCCTCCTCTCCCTCCGCAGAGCATAAGATGCCCCTCTGCTGCCATGCCTCCTGAGCTCATGGAGCCATCAGCCACCCCAGGGGCCCAGATGGGGGTCCTCCCTGGCAGCAGGGAGCTGTCCCCTGTGCCTCCAGACTATGAAGACGAGTTTCTCCGCTATCTGTGGCACGATTATCTGTACCCAAAGCAGTACGAGTGGGTCCTCATCGCAGCCTATGTAGCTGTGTTCCTCGTGGCCCTGGTGGGCAACACGCTGGGTAGGTCCGGAGCTTGCCCTGCAGTGCTGCTGGCTTTTCCTGGGGGCTGAAGAAGGGGTGTGTAGGGAGGGGCTAGCTGCTTGGGCAGAACTAGGATGAGCGTGGCTCTGCCACCAGCTTCACCTCACTCTGCTGCACCCTTCAGTCTGCCTGGCCGTGTGGCGGAACCACCAGATGAGGACAGTCACCAACTACTTCATCGTCAACCTGTCTCTGGCTGATGTCCTGGTGACGGCCATCTGCCTGCCAGCCAGCCTGCTGGTAGACATCACTGAGTCCTGGCTCTTTGGCCATGCCCTCTGCAAGGTCATCCCCTATCTACAGGTGAGCTCTGCCCAGGCACCCCTCACTACTCCTTGTCCCACCTGCACAAAACCCACGGCCTTGCATAGGTCTCTGTGACCCTCAGACTTGCCTTTCAGACAGGTCAGTGGCTCGCGACCCCTGAAGTGTCATCCTCTACTGCAAGCAAGGGCAAGCCACCAGCTCAGACACTCAAGGACACAGACACAACCCCACACAGTCACAAAGATCCCCTCCTGGTCACAGTCACAGACATATACATAGATACGTGTGGACACATGTAGTCACCTCCAGGTACACAGGCATACAGTGAAGGAGAGGCACAAGCCCACAGAGACACATACACAACACCCTGGGCCTGCTCCCCAGTCCCAAAGGGGCAGACGTGAGGGGGCCTGATGGAAACAGCCTTCTCCTCTCCCTCCCGCACTGGCCAGGAGAAGCCCCAGTGGTGGAAATCAGGATGTCCAGATGGTGTTAGTGGGGTGGAAGGAAGACTTCTCTCAGTTTGTACCCTTCAATCCACTTCCTGTACCCCAGAGGGCAGGATCCATCCCTGGAGGCAATGCCCACACACCTCTGGCCCAGACTTATCTCTGCCTCCCAGAATGAGGATTTTTTTCCTAACAGCCTGGGGAAAGGATGACATTCCAGAGCAGAGAAATGCCTCTTGGATTTCCCACTGTTTTGAGATTTCCCACTCAACTAGTTAACTCTGGTGACCCTGAGCATAAAGACAGAAGGATGAGGGAATTCTGTGCCTCAGTTTCCTCATCTGTAACAGGGGGGTAAGAGCAATTACTTTGTAGGGTTGTTGTGAAGACGATAAGAACAGTGGCCAGCACATAGTAAGTTCTATAGGTGCAAGTTATTATTCACAGTTGAGGTGCCCCTACCATGTGCCAGGTCTGAAGCTGGACATTGTTTATACATGATTTCACTTGAATCCTGCCAGGTAGATGGTACATTCCCATTCTGTAGACAAGGCTCAGAGAGGATGAGTGACTTGCCCACATTTACACAGCCAGTAAGTGGTGGAGTCAGGATTTGCCCTGCACTGCACTTGCCGTCAGCCTCCTCACTCACCTACTCCTCTTCCATCTTTGAGTGGCCCCTACAGTGACTGACGTTGTGTCCCCATGGGCCAGGCTGTGTCCGTGTCAGTGGCAGTGCTGACTCTCAGCTTCATCGCCCTGGACCGCTGGTATGCCATCTGCCACCCACTATTGTTCAAGAGCACAGCCCGGCGGGCCCGTGGCTCCATCCTGGGCATCTGGGCTGTGTCACTCGCTGTCATGGTGCCCCAGGCTGCAGTTATGGAATGCAGCAGTGTGCTGCCCGAACTAGCCAACCGAACATGGCTCTTCTCTGTCTGTGATGAACGCTGGGCAGGTAACGGTGGAAACCTCAAGCAGGCATCCCCTCAGGTGGGCATTTTGGGAGCACGCACCCCTAGGGCAGGCATCTGGCAGGGACCCTTCCAGGTAGGGAATCCCAGGGCAGGTATCTCCCTAGAGTACACCCTAGGCTGGCATCTACCAGGGATATCCCAGGGTAGGTACCTCCTCTTATGTAGACATCTGCTCCAGTGTAGACATCCTTCCAGGATGGACACCCCAAGTTAGACAACTCCAGGGTCTCTGTCTGTCATGCTGGCTGTATGGGGTCCAGCTGCTCCTAGGCCTTGCTTTGGCCCTAGTCAGGACAGGGTGGCATTGCTAACCAGGACAGGGTGGCACTGCTAACCAGGGCAGGGTGGCATTGCTAACCAGCACAGGGTGGCATTGCTAACCAGGGCAGGGTGGGGCTCACAGATGGGGCCTGACTTTGTACTTTTGACGCCTGCAGATGACCTCTATCCCAAGATCTACCACAGCTGCTTCTTCATTGTCACCTACCTGGCCCCACTGGGCCTCATGGCCATGGCCTATTTCCAGATATTCCGCAAGCTCTGGGGCCGCCAGGTAAGGCCCACTCTGGCGTCACCATGTGAGCTGGGGTGGGGGGTAGGGGGCTACTGGCCTAACAGAGTAGACAGTCCTCTGCCATCAGCACATCCCATCTTGGCTGCAACGAAGGAGAGGGGACGCCCAGAGACACGTCGAACTCAAGGCGAAGAGAACTAGTGGCCACCCTGGAATGCAGTAGTAGCAACACATCCTTCTAACATTAGTGGCTGCCATGTATTGAACCATCCACTCCCAGGTAGTCTCACATCCTCTTAACCATCATTTATTGCCCCCATTAAATATATGAGAAAACCGAGACCCAGAAGATCAACATAACTTCCCCCAAACTAGTCAGTTAGCGAGTAGATCAGGAAGTAAAACCCAGATCTGTGAGCCCCCACTGCTCAGTTTAGTACCATTGCAACAATAATAATAGCAACTCTGTCTTGCTTGCCAAACTAGGCACTTTGCATCCAATGTCTTAACAACTATCTAACAAAAGAAGCAACGTTACCCACGTCACAAATGGCAAATAAGGGCAACCTACTTGCCAGAGCCAACAGCGGCAGAGCCTTCTGGTTCCAGGGCCTGTTTTCTTTCCTGCATTGCAGACTGACCCACAGTGGGTTTCCTAGGTTTTTTGGGAGGGCAGGGGTGTTCAGAGGCCCTTGGCCTAGCGAGTGGAAGTCCTGGGTTGGTGTCTGGGAGGTGAGAAAATGCAGCCCAGAACATGACCAGGCTCAGAAAGGGACTCTCACACTTGGGGACGTCACCTACATTCCACAGACGGTACTGGCTTGCACCCAGGCCATGCCAGGGAGTGGGTGGGGACACAGACTGGCTGAGACCCAAGTCCTGCCTGGAAGGAGCATGCAGTCCAGTAGGGCTCTTCCTGGGTGGCCAGCCCTGCAATCCACCCACACTCATCATCTGCTCCCACAATCCCCCAGCCAAGCAGGACACAGGCACAATCCTCCTCATTTGACAGACATGAAAGCCAGGCTGAGAAAGGAAAGTGAGGTGGCCAAGGTCACGTAGTTCACGAATGTCTGAGCTGGCTCTAGACGCATGTTTCAGGAACTGTAGCGCCACACCCCTCTGTTGTAGGTGACTCAAGTGTCCGGTGGTAGGAGAGGCTTCTCCAGGAGCCCAGAAACACCCAGGGCTATGGGCACTGGCCCAGGCCATTCCATGGTGCCCACCTGTTCACCCCTTGACCAGGCCTCCCCGCAGTCTGGTATGACCCAGGGGAGGCACAACTCACCCCCACCCCTACCCTCAAAGATAGTGTTGGAGATTTAGGGAGGATGGATGGGCAGCTGAGAGGATGTGGCCTGGGGCCTTGTTAAGGGTCCCTACCTCCCTGAGTCTTAGTCGCTTCATCTATACCTAAGGGCCAATAATATCTTTCCACAAGGCATATTACAGGGGGTTTCACAATGAGCTAATGGAAAATCAAAGTCTAGGCCAGGTGCAGTGGCACACGCCTGTAATCCTAGCACTTTGGGAGGCCAAGGTGGGTGGATCACCTGAGGTCAAGAGTTCAAGACCAGCCTGGACACCATGGTGAAACCCCATCTCTACCAAAAATACAAAAATTAGCTGGGTGTGAGGGCACACACCTGTAGTCCCAGCTACTCAGGAGGCTGAGGTTGCAGTGAGCCAAGATCACACCATTGCACTCCAGCCTGGGTGACAAGAGTGAAATTCTATCTCAAAAAAAAGGAAGGAAAAGAAAGTCTATTGTTCGCTCTCAAGTCCAGAGCGTTAGTCTTTATCGTAAACATTAAGTTCCTTCCTGCTGCAAGGGCTTGTTCCCTTTGCCTGTCTCCACCCTGCCCAGGGTCCAGCCTGGAGTGGGCCCCGCAAAAGGCAACCACCCTCCCAAGGCGCTGTACCCACTGCTGCTATCTCTATGTGTGCTGGACAGATCCCCGGCACCACCTCAGCACTGGTGCGGAACTGGAAGCGGCCCTCAGACCAGCTGGGGGACCTGAGTGGAGAGCCCCAGCCCCGGGCCCGCGCCTTCCTGGCTGAAGTGAAGCAGATGCGTGCGCGGAGGAAGACAGCCAAGATGCTGATGGTGGTGCTGCTGGTCTTCGCCCTCTGCTACCTGCCCATCAGTGTCCTCAATGTCCTTAAGAGGTGAGAGCATGGGGTTTGGTTGGGGTGGGGAGAAGTTTGAGGTCAGGAGAAGGAGCTCTCCTTGTCCGGGAGAAAGACCTGGCTCCATCCCTTTTCCACTATGTGACCTTGGGCAGGCCATTTCTCTTCTCTGAGCCTCTGTCTCCGAGGGCTATCGTGAAAATTCATGCATTCATTCACTCAATCATCACATTTTAGGGGGCTGGAAATACAGTGAACAAGTGCACAAGACAGACCAAGCCCCTGCCTCATGGAGGCAGCATTCTAACAGGAGAGAAGGGAAGTAAATAGAAAAATCAATGTGTATGATAATGTCAGGCAGTGATCACTGCTGGAAGGAAAAACAAAATAGGGTGGAGAGTGCCAATGACAAGGGTTGGTGAGTTTTTGCTTTCGCTTTAGATATAATGGTTTAAAAAAAGCAGTGGGCCAGGTGCAGTGGCTCATGCCTGTAATCCCAACATGTTGGGAGGCCAAAGAGGGAGGATCGCTTGAGGCCAGGAGTTCAAGATCAGCCTGGGCAACATAGTGAGACTTTGTCTCTACTAAAATTCAAAAAATTATCCAGGCATGGTGGCATTTGCCTGTAGTTCTAGCTACACAGACTGAGGTGGAAGAATAGCTTGAGCCCAGGAGGTCGAGGCTGCAGCAAGCCATGATTGTACCACTGCACTCCAGCCTGGGTTACATAGAAAGACCCTGTCTCAAAAAAAAAAAAAAAAAAAGCCTTTCCAAGGAAATGGCATTTGGGCAGAGACTTGAAGGAAGTGAGAGAGCAAACCATATATGTGTCTGGAGGGACAGCCAATGTGGGCCACAGGGTGCCGGAGAGAGAATGCGGGCTACTGGACAGAAGACAGTCTCATTGGAGATTGTGTTTGGCCTCTTCCTGGCTGTGTGATCTTCGGCATGCCACTTTACTTCTCTGAGCCTCAGTTTCCTTAATGGAAAGATGGATGATGTTTATGACTCATCATGTTGCTGTGAGGATGGATGAAAAAGCAATGGGAAGCCCCAGGGGATCTGATGGCCAGGAGACTAGAGATGCCCACGGCAGAGCTTGACACCCTCCATGCTTAGAACCCCAAACCGTGGCCAAGACGTTAGATACAGAAGGCCAGAAAACTTGGACGGAAGTGGGCAGTAGGAACTCCTGCCCTTTACAGCTCAGGTTCTGTGAGCAGCGCTCCCCCAATTCATTCACACACAGCTACCCCATTTCTGACACTCCTCCACCCTGGGCCTAGGGTGTTCGGGATGTTCCGCCAAGCCAGCAACCGCGAAGCTGTCTACGCCTGCTTCACATTCTCCCACTGGCTGGTGTACGCCAACAGCGCTGCCAACCCCATCATCTACAACTTCCTCAGCGGTGAGCAGGCTGGGGAGGCAGAGCGACTGAGGGTGGCCAACAGTCCACACGACAAGTCTTCCCATCCCCCAGCCAGGGCCCAAATAAAGGACGGTAGGCGAGGATGTACCTGCTGTGGGCACAGTGATCCTGCTCTGGGAGGACCCAAGGAGCCCTGGCCTGAGTGGGAGACAGGCCACACTCCCCACAGTGGCCAGCACCCAGGATCCAATTTTGTGATTCTGTGGACCAGTGAGTGAGTGGAAAGGCAGGGGCTAGGCCAGCTCGCCCCTACTCCCATCCTGGGTGCAGGCACAGTAGGACCTCCAATCAGCACAGGCAGAGGAGTCCATCTTCCCCAGAGGGAGTCATACCTGTGGGAGGAAGGCCCTGGAGCCCCTACCTGAGGAAGGATCACACAGTCCAGGTGTCAGGGTTAAAGGAGGGTTACCAGCAAAGACAGGCTAGACCTGGGGAAAAGGCTTCCTCTGCTCAGCTAGACACACACTGGCAGAGTGACCAGAATCTCAGGAGTTGTCCCCTCTGGAAGTCTTCCTTCCCATCACCCCCACTCCCACTCCAGGGCTCCCCTTTCTGCTGTCCCACCGTGCCCACCCCCTCCCTCTACCTCCCAGTCTCCAGGTGGTATTGGCCCTGAGGCTGAACTCAGCAGAAGTGTGACTCGTCAGCCCTCTGACTTTGGGACTAGGCTTCTAGAGAACTGGTCCAGATGACTGTTCGAGCCTGCACAGAAATAATCTTTGAGGAATTATTAAAAGGTTAAAGAAGGGATCAGGAGTCAATAGTATAACCTTCAATGAGACTCAAGAATTACTCAACAAGGCTGGCTGCGGATTTCCAGCTCAGAAAAGAGAACAGAAGAGATGAGCCCAGTGGGGAGGAGAGGGCAGACAGACTTCCTGACACATATGCCTTGGTTTGGCCTATGTTTACTGAGCACCTACTGTGTGCTCAGCCCTGTGCTGGGCACCAGAGAGGCTGGCAGGCTAATGACACATGAACAAAGGGGCTTCATCCTGCCAAAATCTGTTTCCCTGGTATACTTGGGCTGAACAAGGTGGTATGGGTGGTATGGTGGTCCCTCCTTCCCTCCCCCCCCTCCCCCGCCTGCTTAAGAGAAGGGCTTTGGAATTCGAATTGGGTTCAGCTCCTGGCTGGGTGGCCTGGGGCAAGCCACTATACCTCTGTGTATCTCATCTGTGAAGTGAGGATAAAGGACTCCAGCCTCTCTGGGTGCTGGGAGGCTCTGGGGGACAGAGGCTGAGGCACCCGGCACAGGGTGACTGCCATATGCAAAAGGGCTGCTGCTGCCGTCATTTTCATGATCAAAGGGCAAAGAGGGGACAAGCCCAGCAACAGATAGTGAGCCACGTACACACCAAGGGAGGCAGAGGTGACCTGAGGCCCCTGAGCCAGACGCCACGTTTGAGCCAGCCTCTGAGCCAGAGCGCCGTCAAGGAATCAGATGTCAATTGTCTCTTTGGGAACCCGCTCCAGGGCCTGTCCTCACTCTCCCCTGCTCGGTGCTGAGGTGGCCTCAGGGCTCTCCCTCCCAGCTCTGTCCCTCCCTCCTCACCCCTCACAGGCAGCTTGGCTGGAGCTGCGTGGGTGTCCTTGGGCTCAAGGCCCCTTCCTGCTGCATCTGTCTCCTTATGGCTGTGTCTTTTGTCTCCCAACCAAGGCAAATTCCGGGAGCAGTTTAAGGCTGCCTTCTCCTGCTGCCTGCCTGGCCGGGGTCCCTGCGGCTCTCTGAAGGCTCCTAGTCCCCGCTCCTCTGCCAGCCACAAGTCCTTGTCCTTGCAGAGCCGATGCTCCGTCTCCAAAATCTCTGAGCATGTGGTGCTCACCAGCGTCACCACAGTGCTGCCCTGAGCAAGGGCTGCCCTGGCAGCTCCAGCTCGGGGTATCTGCCCCTACCCCTCACGGAAAGACAGCTGGATGTGGCAAAAGGCTGGAGCTTCTGTCCTGGGTTTCTGCCTGTGTGACTCTGGACAAGTCACTTCCCCTCTCTGAGCTTGTGTCCCCTAAGCAGGGTTGATGTGAGGATTAAGCATGCTGAAGCAAGTGGAACGCTCCTTGTAAACTGTGAAGTGTTGTGGACATGCTTATTGTTGTACTTCTCTCATTTGGCCATACCCCATAGTATAATCTGTCCCCATCATCCTTCCAGAGCTTGGCCATCCTCCCAAAAACCCCTTTCCTATCCAATTACAGGCCTTCCCTGGAGGCTGCTCTAAAGGTCCCAACAGGCATTTCCATCTGGTCCAGTGACCCCCTGAAGCCCAGGGCTGCACTTGGCCGGCTGTTTTGATGCCTGTGTGAACTAATCTGGGCCAGCCTTTCTCCAGTGGGCCACAAGCACAGCCCCACCTCACCAGGTACCAAGGGCACACACCACAGATCCGACCTTGTTGGCTTTGTGGTGTGATAAAACAGTCTCCATGGCCACTTGGCACAGAGGCCAGCAGCCCGAAGCAACTGTAATTAAAAGCCTGGCACTGAATGTTCCCTTTCCTTGTCATTGCACAAAATCTGTGCTGCTTAGGTTAGGAGCAGAAGAAGGTGGGGAAGCTGGGGGGAGGGAAGACAAGAAAGCACTAGAATGCTCTTATCTGCTGACCTCCTACCACTACCACACGGGATCCCAGATGGACTCAGCCAGGCCTCGGTACACATGGTGCTGCCTCCTCATGCGGTGCCAATCCTGTGACGCCGGGACCTCGCTTCTCAACACAACTGTCTGCTCGCAGGCCCAATGGCCTGGGGAAGGTAAGGGCGGCTGGGTGGGCAGACAGCAGATTAGCAGGCTGATTTACTGTTACCTTCTTCTTGGAAACCAGGGCTTGCGTCTATTTTCTATGAACTTACAGGACAGAAAAAGAAAGCCACAGACTTGGCCAGACACACTCCGTCTGCCGCCGAGATGACTTTAAGGCTGCCAAAGGCCCTGAGCCTTCTTGCCAGAGCAGGACGTGGAACACGGTCTGAAGTGCTACTCTGCTGAGGAACAGGGACATCTGGCAGGGGCCAGCTCTGCTATGCACACCACCAGGTCTGCTTAACTCGATTAATGGAGCTGTG
Source organism: Cacajao melanocephalus (assembly GCA_963573385.1). Taxonomy (NCBI): domain Eukaryota; kingdom Metazoa; phylum Chordata; class Mammalia; order Primates; family Pitheciidae; genus Cacajao; species Cacajao melanocephalus. Next base: position 65,500 of record CAUYLG010028593.1, read on the forward strand.
GGCTCCCTCTGACCTCACCCATCAAGAAGGTAGGCAGAGCCTTGGTGCTGCCAGGGCCCCCGCCCAGGAGTGCTGAAGCACTGCTCTCCTAGGCACGCTTTACCCAGAGCAGGTAGAATGTGTGGTCTAAGTATGACACCTGCTCTCCACATGACTCACCACCCAGCTCTCTGTGGATGGGGCAGAGCTCCAGCAGCTGCCAGGAGGATGGGCTCTCCTGCCCATTCCACACTCCCACTGGCCTTAGGATCCAAAGCTGTTGGCACAATGTGTAGGTAGGCTTGGAGGTGAGTGTGCAGGATGAGGTGTGAGGGCTGGCCCCCAAGTTCAGAACCAACCATCATGCTCACAAGATCAACGCAGGTCTTGGGCTTGTCAGCCTCAGCCGAACACAAAGATGAAAGACTACAATTGGCAGCATCGGTTTCAGCAGACACTTGGTTCAGTGGGAACAAAGAAACAACAGGCGCTGCATCCGATGGCTGCAGTTCTACCCCACTCTCTGCTGGCTGAACCCAGCACCATGGAGGCCTCAGCCCTCCACTCTGGGGGACTCGGATAAACTGAAGAAAATTCAGCGGAGGTGACCAGGATGCTGAGGCAGGAGATGCTCAGCAAGGGAATGCTCAAGAGCCCAGGGCTATCTGGCCTAGGGAAGGGAGGACTTGCAGAAAATGCGGTATATACGGTAGGCTCCACTATGTAGAGCGTTAGCATGCAGAAAGGGTGATGTATGTCCTGGGTGGCCCCCAGAGAAAACAACAGCCAATGGTGGGGTTTTCAAGATGGAAGGATTTAGAATCCACATCAAGAGTTTCTGTCAGTCATGGAGGAAATGGGCTGCCTGGAAAGGCACTGAGTTCTTTGCCACTGGAGGTTGGCAAGCAGAGGCCAGCCTCACAGGGAGGAGGTATGAAGGGGATTTTAGCTCTGGATGGGGGCTGGCCTCTGGGAACTGGATTCCATCTAATGCTGGGATTCTAGCACTACAGCAGCCCAGAGGAGAATGCAGTTGACCTGGCTAAGCCTGACACACCTGCTGGGCCTCGCTGACCTGCAAAACAGTCATAGTTACTTCCAACTACCCACTGCAGGGAGGAGAGCCCTGCGCAGGGCCTCAGAGCTCTTATCTTTATCTCAAAAAGCCAAAAGATAATCACCATTACCCAGTATAAAGCCCCCTGGCAAACTAGAATGTCTGATGTCTCTGGCTTTTGATTGAAATGTGGTCAGCTCATTACAGACACTCGGTGTAGACTGGGTATTACGCTGATCTAAAGATCCGACTTGCAAGTACAGATGTCTGTGCTTAATAAAAATGGGGGAAAGTTATGACTTAATAAATGGAGTTTGTCTGGAAGATAAAACTGGGGCCTGAGAAAATAGAAAAGGCCAAGCTATGAAGTTTGAGGTAGCTGCTTTCAGCCCACAGTGCCAGCCCTAAAACTGCTATGAAACAGCTTCCTGAATAGACCTCCAGGCCAGACTGAACTGAACCCAGCAGGCCCCCCAGCTGCCTATCCTACACTTAACTTCACTCTGGCAAATGAGAGGAGCCCCACATAGGCCATGTCCCCCTGAGCTGCTGCTTTCTGCATGGCTTGGTATATAGGATGTACTTAAACAGTCACTGAAAGAATGAGTGGATGAACCTGTAGCTGAGAAATCATGGTGGAGAACATGGAACCCCAGAGTTTCATCCTTTTATTGAAGCTTACAATTTCACTGGACTTTTGGCCACAAATTAAAAAATGCAAATTAAAAAAAGTATTGGCAGGGAGAGGTGACCACTGTCCCCTGGAGACCGAAGTTGGGCAGGGCATGGCAGGCAAGTGAGGGGTCCCAGCTGCAGAGGGCAGTACCCTGGTCAAAGATGCCCAGGGAGCAGATCTGTCTGAGATCCCTGGGCAGGGACAGCCCCATGCAGCTAGAAGTTAGCACATAAGGATTTATGGGTGTGGTGGAATCCAAGCCACTGGTCCCATGGGCAAATCTCTCTCACGCTTGGTCAGATTCCACTTTGGAGAAAATGAGCTCATGTGACAGGATGGCCTGAGGGGTGGTGAGGGAACACAGGTGCTAACAGTAACAGGCCCATGAACACTCACCACTGGCACCAGGGTGGAGCTCAGCTGACTGGACACTAACTCCATTACGAGGACTGGTATCTCCTGCTCCTGGTGCCAGGCTGTGCCACTCAACTGCTCATGGTCATCAGGACATTCAGCTTCCATTCACTTCTCCATCAGGCCCCTACCTGTGGCCTCAGGCCCGGTCCTTACTATTTGGTGGCTATGATGCAGGACTCTCAACCCTCTTTTGGAACAGTGTTGCATCAAGCAAGGGAGAATGTCTTCTAGAGGGGCAGGAAAGGAAGAGAGGTCCACATGCTTCTCTCACTCTAAGAAGGCAGGGAAGGTCCGTGACGCACTCCACTCTCCACAGATGGGTTGGGTCATAGCATCCGAGAAGCTGTCATGGTGACGAAGTCCTCGAAGCTGAGCCGGATGTTGCCTTGTACAGCTGTGTCCTTCTCCCGGAAGGCCTCCGTCAGCACCTGCAGCTGGGTGCACACTTGGATGAAGCGGTCAAGCTGCATGGCAGGATTGGCAGAGCGTGGGCAGTAGCGGGAGACCAGAAGCTGGGTGAACTGGGGGCTCAGGTTGTAGCCCATTTGGGACAGAGCTGGAGAAGAGGGGCACACAGACCAGACACACAAAAACCTACCATGAGCACCTCCACCAATCAGCAATACTGGAGCACAGCAGTTCAGGGGACTTCGAGAGGATGGGCACGGAAGCATAAAAAGGGCAGAGACGTCCCAAGGGTCCGTCTAAGACGTCAAGTGCCCAACAGCGGCCCTGTCTGGATGCTCCCCTTAGCTGGAAGCCCCTCATCCCTCTTTCTCCAAATCCCCATTATTGTCTCTTCAACTGAGGCTCACGGGATTCCAGAGATGACAACAGACTACCTGCAATCATCTCTGAGCCCCCAGACCACCTTGCTTAGGGCATACATCAGAGGCCGCACAGCAGAGGTAGGAGGACCTGCTCTGGAGTCGGTCCCTGGGCAAGTTGCTTAGCCTCATTATCCCTGTCTTATCATCTCTAAAATGGGGCTAATACTTAACTTGCAGGTGATCATGTAAAGCACCTAGCACAGTGACTGGCACGTAAATAGCACTCGGCAAATGCTATTTTCATGAAGTCACCACCACTCCGAGGTCTCTTGGAGCATCCTGTGTCTCCACTGGGATGCTTCCTTGCTTCCTCTGCTCATAACTTACCAGGACAGGCTAAAACCCCAGCTCTCCATTTGCTATGCAGGCCCTTGAGCAGGTTACCTACACTAAACCTCAGTTTTCTCATCTATAAAAGGGAGATAACAAGGGATTCTTCATCAAAAGGTGTGGAATTATAAATAGCACATGGGAAGAATGAATTACATAAACCTATTACAAATAGTAAGCATTCAATAAGTATCAGTTTCATTGTGGTTAATATCACCCCTACTAATATCTATGACAAAAGCTGGGGAGGGCAGGCATCTCCCCTCCCCTCTACTGGGGACAGATGTGGTGTACTCACTCCTGCCCATAGACCTCCTTAGTCTAACTGAAATTCATAGCCTGGGCAAAGGATTAGACTCTCTAGGGAGCCCTTTCTCCCTCCTGGGTGGCAAGGCTCCCTTCTCGGGTCCTCCCTCCAACATCTTACTAACCTGCCTGAGCCCAAGCTGCAGCCTCCAGCCTTACAGAGTCAGTTTAGAACTAGGCCTGGGGCTGTGGCCTCAAGTTATCTTCCCCCAACTGCAACTTTTAAAGTGCTCAGGGTCTTTTAAAGTGCAACTTTTAAAGTTGAGAAAGAAACTGCCCACTAGCAGAGGTGACAACAGACCCATCTTTCTGAGCCCTGTTCAGGGCTCTTTCCATTCAACACGCTAGAAACTGGAGAGGAAAGAGCCACCCAAGCCACACACACTGGTCCTGTAGTCCTTAAGATGCCAAGTTTCCATTCCTAAGGCTCCCTGTGGCTGGGGCCATCTCACCCAGAATTCTGGGAGTCCTATCACCAGGGGGTCCAGCCCTGATTTTCGACTCAGATGTTTCCTTGCCCTGGATCTTGGCTCAGGGCCCCAGCTGCATCACAGAAAGGGTGAAGGATGCAGGCCTCCACTGAGAGCAGCATTCTCTAGTGCAGGCAGACATTCAGTAACAAGAGGAGAACCCCTTGTTGTACCTTAGGGTATAAAGAGAAGAGTCTAGCTCTGCCCTGCCCATCGTGCCCCGGCCATGGCCCGCACCTTGCTGCAGCTCTGTGTAGCTAATGGAGCCCGAGCGGTCCCGGTCATACTGCTGGAAGAGGTTCTTCCACTGCTGGATGAATTTCCACAGGGCTGAGAAGCCATAGACATCGATGCGGCCTGACTTAGTCTTGTCAAACATGTCTGAAGGTGAGGAGGGAAAGGAAGGGAGGAAGGCTTCAAGACTGAAGGCCAAGGGCCCCAAGCAGGCCTCACTGAGGCAGCCCTTCTCCCCACGCTGGAGCAGGCGACTTCACAGAACCAAGGCCTAAGGCCCAGATGCTTGTACCTGAGACACCCACATCAAGCATTGCGCTGGCCTCCTCCCCTGGCCACCGTTAGCCCCACCCTATCTAGAATTGCATTTTCTCTGCAGGCTTGGCACCTGGCCCTCCCTGTATTTGCTACCAGGGGAGGGAGTGTCATTCTGCACAAGAGGAAACTGGTTACCCTGTAACTAGGCAGGGTCTAGAACATAAGTAAGATCTCAGGAAAACACCTCTCAGTCTAGAGGATCCCACCCTGAACCCAGCTTCCTCCTCACAGTCCTCCCTGGTCAATGGATTTCTCCTCAGAATGGGTACCCACCCACCTACTGCCCACTGTCAGGTAGCTCTGCCCCAGCTCGGGCCCATGGGCAAGGCGGAGACTCACTTATCATCATGAGGCAGGTCTCATCATTGAACGAGGACCAGTTGCAGTTGACCAGGGCTTGCTTCAGCTCCTTCATGGAGATATAGCCACTGTGATCGGAGTCCACTGACTGGAACCAGGAGTAAGCCTCAGGATCCACACTGGGAGGGGCGCCACCTGGAGGAAGGGGTGTGAAGGCCATCACCAGAAAGGCTGGGAAGGGTCAGCCTGGGTTACTTCCTGGCTCAGGTTTTTCCTACCCACAAAGCCTCACAAATTCACCTACCCTGCCTTCCATCAAGTTGACATTCTTACTCTGATGGAAGAGGACCTTCAGTGAAGATTCATGGGTATTTGCAGTTGACTATTCCATGAGTCCTCTGGAGTTCTTGTATAGTGTTCCAGCCACTACTCTAAATGATTTTATGTTTTTAAGGAACAGGGACCCATGCCCCTGTAGCATTTCAAGAATTCTCTGGAAAAGGTGAGCTGAGAGATGGGGGAATGAGTGGTAGACAGAAGTGTAGAAGCTGGTAGGTCTGTCTATCTTAGGACGCTGAGTTAACTGGCCACAATAGGGGCCCCTTCACACAAGGACAGCCATGGGCAGTTGTGGAGGATGGAGACCACTGCCTAGTACCAAAGCCCAGTAAGGACAGAGGGAAAAAGGTGTGCCTGACTTAGGGATTAGTCTGACCGCCTTGGATGGGAAAAATCCAGGCAGATTCTACCCATCTTCCTAAAACATCAGTGTCATAGGGGAGCAAGGGCCACAGCCCCGAGGCAGGAGAGTTTCTGTAACATGTTTGATCTGTGCAGTTTGTATAGAAAAGCTCAGGCTTTGGAATCAAAGTAGACCTAGATTTAAACCCTGGATCTGATCCTTACTAGCTTATGTGACTTACGGCAAAATGTATAATTTTCTGAGTAATGATTTCCACATTTCTAAAACAAACCCATTTCCCCAGGATTGCTGTGATGATTAAATAATGGCAAAATAAAATCCTTAGCAAAGAGCCTGGAATGTGTGCATTCTGAGGTATCTGCACAGAGAAACGGATATTTAAACTGAGTTTCTCCCCATGGTAGGCTACATTATCATCTCCTGGTTAATAATCTATAGCAGGAGACATAGTCTGCACACCCACAGACACTGTATCAATATGGGACAAAATGGTTTAAAAGGCCAGTTCAATAATCTAATTATTACCAGATTATTTGCTAATCTCTCCTTCCCTGTAAGAGCATTGTACATCCTCTCCTACTGCCTGGTGGCTTGCAGAGGGGCATCCGTTCCCATCCTGCTGATGTCAGGCTTGATCGGGGGTGCTCTGGTTGAAAGAATGCGAGTGGACAAGACATACAGTATTTCAGAGAAGCAGCTTTAAGAGGCATTGTGCTTTCCTGCTGGCTCACCTGCTCTTTCTCTCTGCCACAAAGATAACGTATCCCAAACAAGAGCTGCTCCTTCAGCATGGATGCCAGAATGAAAAGACACACAAACAGAAACTCAAGAGCCAACTAACAGCTGCTGGCATGTAAGCAAAAGTAAGTAAGTGTGAGCAAGCAATACAAATAAATGCTTGCCACAAAACTAACTGACAGAATTCTCATTTTGAGGGCATACACTGAAGCTGGAAGCAACATGCTAAGGTGACGAAGACCAGGCTACCTGCCCATCCACAGGGAGGACAAGGGCTGGCCATGGATAACTCAGAACCATGTCATACGTACCCAGAGTCCAAGATCACTACTTACCCTGTCCATAAGGCCCGGGCTGCTGGGCACCATAGGAATTTGGAGGTGGCTGACCATAGGGGCCCCCTGGAGCTGCACCGCCATATGGTCCTCCTGGAGTTCCGGCGGGGAACATCCCAGGATTGGGGTGTCCGTAGGGCCCTCCGCCAGCTGGTGGTCCATAAGGTCCTCCAGGGGCAGGACCCCCATAACCACCACCAGGGGGTAGCCCACTGCCATACTGCCCTCCACTATTGGGGGGTCCAGGGTAGTAGCTACCCGGAGGGGCTCCTGGCGCTTGTCCTGCAGCTCCTGGGCAGCCCTGCAGGAAGAGCAAGATATCAGTCAGAATGATGAGGCCAGAAACTATGCAGAGTATAGCACTTTACAGCCCTAAAGCACTTCTACCACCATCCTTTCAACTGATCCTATATGTAGGAATGGAATTAAGATCTCACTTCTGAGATAGGCAAACTGAGGCTTCCAGAGGAGCAACAGGTTACCCAAAGTTGCACTGCCAATAACCTGCAGAGTCAGGTGGAATCCTGCTCTCCTAACTCTCCTTTCCTGCACACCAAGGGGCTCCACAAGGGCTGGGATCATGTCTGGTTTGTCACTTTATCCCCAGCTCCCAGTGTATAATGGATGCTCAGTAAATATTTCCTGTATGAATGAATAGGCAGATGAATCAAAGAGAATTCCAAATGCCCATCCTGTGGTACCCCCATCTCTGTCTGCTCTATCTGCAGAACTCACAAGGCAAATGCAGTCTCTAACACACACCCCTGACCCTCATCGGTCACCAACGACAGATCTATAGCATGGATTCATTCACGGCATGTCTTCCTTACTCGGTTGTAGATCCTGATGTAAAAACATTGCCCTATCCTCACTCACAACTCCGTGAGGCAGGCAGGGGAGACCCTATTCCTAAGGCAATATGAAACAGTGGTTTAAAAGGCCAGTTCAACAGCTAGGCATGGTGGCTCACACCTGTAATCCCAGCACTTTGGAAGGCTGAGGCGGGCAGATCGCCTGAGCCCAGGAGTTGAAGACAAGCCTGGGCAACATGGCAAATCACCATCTCTACTAAAAAAATAAAATAAAATAAAATAAAAAATTGAGGCTGGGCACAATGGCTCACACCTGTAATCCCAGCACTTTGGGAGGCCGAGGCAGGTGGATCATGAGGTCAAGAGATCAAGACCATCCTGGCCAACATGGTGAAACTCCATCTCTACTAAAAATAAAAAAAATAAAAAAATTAGCTGGGCATACTGCACTCTCAGCGACTAGCGAGGCGAAGGCACAAGAATCGCTTGACCCAGGGAAGCAGAGGTTGCAGTGAGCTGAGATTTCGCCACCACTCCAGCCTAGTGACAGAGCAAGACTCAAAAAAAAAGAAAAAAAAATTAGCTGGGCGTAGTGGCGCATACCTATAGTCCCAGTGACTCGGGAGGCAAAGGTGGGAGGATCACCTGAGCCTGGGGGGCGTCGAGACTTACAGCGAGCCATGATCGTACCACTGTACTCCAGCCTGAGTGATAGAGTAAGACCCAGTCTCAAAAAAACAAGAAAGAAAAAGAAAAAAAACCAACAATCAGTTCAAGAATTCAAGTTCAAGGTCTGCCACTTACTAACTAGACTGACTTAATCCTCTCTAAGCCTCAATATTTTCTGCTGTAAAATGGGAATAATAATAGTAGCTGCCTCTCAGGGTGGTATGTGAATGAAATGAGGCCAGCTATGTGAAGCACTCTGACACAGGGCCTGGCACAGAGTAAGCACTCAATAAACATTAACTACGAATAATAGCCTCCTACAGAGGACAAGACTCAAGTCCAGGAAAGTCACACACACAGGCTGTGTGGAAGGGCTGGGACCAGAACCTGAGTCTCTTGGCTCTAAGTCCAGGGCATCTGTACATTAGAGCATACATGGGGGCATTCCCTCTTATCCATCTTCCCACACCAATAGCCAGGGATCCCTGAGGCTTGGCATGTTCCACTCCATCTCCCTAAATGGCTAGCACAGGACCCAGCAGAGCAGAACCCCAACACATCTGCAGACAAACTGAGCTCAAGGGCACAGACAGCAGCTGGGAATAGCGCTGAGGACAGAACCATCTAGACATGTTCTAAATCAACCTATAAGTGTAACAGTGGCCAACCCACTGAGGGCCTGGGCTTTCTCTTTTTATTGTGTTTGATAGCTTCTGAGACAATTACTCTTAAGGCTAATTGGAGGCATGGGTTTTTTTGGGAGAACAGGAAGCAGGCCCTGCCACCTCCCCCAATCAGCAATCCTTGGGAGCTTTTTCTCCCTAGAAGCCGTCAAAGCTGCTAGCAAGACTCCTTCACAGACAAGAACAGCTCAGACAGCTCTCAATTTAAAACTCTGCTCCCATCAGCTGAGTTCATGACTGCGGGCCTGAGGCTTCATTTCTCTGAGCCTGCTTCCTCACAAATAGAACGATCCCTTTTTCATTGGACTGTTCTGCACATTACAAGAAATAAACGCAGCAAAATTCTGTTAGTTTAATTTTTAACTAAAGAATCAAATCTTTTGATAACCAACCTGGGCAACACAGTAAGATCCTGCCTTTACAAAAAATTTTTAAAAATCAGCTAGGCGTGGTGGTCCACCTATAGTCCCTGCTACTCAGGAGGCTAAAGTCAGAGGATCACTTGACTCCCAGAGTTGGAGGCTACAGTGAGCTGCGATAGTGCCACAACACTCCAGCCTGAGTCACAGTGAGACCCTCTCAAAAAAAAAAAGAGAGAGAGAGAAAGAAAGAATCCTTTGATAAAATAAAACTAATACAAGAAAGTTGCTCTGGCTGAAGTAAGGTGGGGCTCTAGAGCCCCAACCATATGGAACCCCCTCCCTTGCTAGATTCTGAGGGGCTCTGAAGAACCCTCATAGTGACTGAAAAGACAGTCGGAAAACCACTCACATAAGAAAAATAGTTTTTACCACAGTGCTTGGCATAAAGCAAATGACCAATAATTCATAGCTGCTATTGTTACAACTATATCAATTACTATTATCAGCAAAGTCCTGGGCCAGGTCAATTGTGGGGAGTGGGGTATAAAGGAGAGTGAAGCAATCTGAAGGAGCTCACAGTTAACAGGACTTAACATGGAGACACTGTGTAATGTCTAACAAAACAGCACAAGGAAAATCGTGTTTGAAATGGAGACACAAGTCATGTGCCATGGGACTGCAAAGGAAGGAGGGGAAATCAGGGTGTGTTTCCATGAGAGCGGCATTTGAGCTAGGACTTAAAGAATGAACAAGATTCCCAAGAGGTTGGAGAGGTGTGACAAAAGAAACATCCAGAAGACAAGTCACTTAACCTAACACCCTCATTTTACAGGTAGGGGAGGGAGCATGCCCCAGTCATGCTGTGAGCCGGCAGCAGAGACAAGGCTGGACTGCTCCCTTGCACCCAATGACTCCCTCTGCCTCCTGCTACAATGTTCCTTCCTTAAGCAATAGGGCTCAGGATGCTAGCATAGGATGGCAAGGGAGTGGGGACTCTGCAGAATCCGGGCACACCCAAGAACAGGCCAGAAGTAGCTGCCCCACTATAAGCCCTGTGAGCAAAGCTATAAACTGTACCTGGCACCTAGGAAAACCCACCTAGAAAACCAGCTAGGAAACACCCCCAAGCCAACAAAGCAGGTGCTGCCAGGCAGGTCTACTGCCCTTCCTGCTATCACATTCCAGAGGCCCACTGCAGTTCAGAGGCAATTAAACCCTTTCCTTTCTGTCCTGCATTAAAGACCTCCTGTGTAGTTTACAAAGCACTCAAACACACAAGCACTACTGGCAGAGTCTTGCCAACAGCCTCCTAACAGAAAAAAGGAAGATGTTTGTTGGCCTCTTTTTCAGATGAAGAAACTAAGGCACAGAGCTGTTAAATGACTTCATTCAGCACACATTTTCAGAGTGATGATATTGTACTAGGCTCTGTGGTCGGCCTGAGGTCATAACTAAATGGGGTCCTGCCCTTGAGGAGCCCACAGATAATTATGATACAATCTGATCAGTGTCATCAGAAAAAATCTACTTATGTGCTATAAAGGAAGCTTAGATGGAGGAATTTGTGCTGTCTGTAGAATGAATAAATGAACGACACGTGAAGTAGGTCAAGGAAGGCTTCCTGGAGGAAGTGGCAGTGATACTGGAATTCGTCCTGGAAGGATGCATAGACATACTCCAAAAGGCAGGCAGGGAAGGACACTCCAGACAGGAGAAAAAAGACAAAGGCACAGACTTATGAATGAGCATAGTGCATTCAGGGAATGAGTTAAACTGCAGAGGCAAGAATTCAGTGTGAACCCAGAAAGGCAGGCCCTTTGTACACTCCTTGACCAAGCACCTCTCCCACTGCAGTTCAGTTAGCTGTGAGTTATCATGTCTCAGAGTAGTTTCAATCTGTCTAGCATCACCCAACAGTAAGCCCCCCAGGGGCAGACACTGGGCCTCGTTCATCATGGTACCCCAGGGCCCAGCACAGTGCCTGGCACCTGCAAGCCTCCATAAATATTTGAACAAATGAACATCACTCTAAAGAGTTTGGTTTGGGCTTCATGCCGGAGAAAACAGAGCACCACAGAAGGGTTTCCAATAGGAGAGGAACATGATCAGAGCCTTGTTTAGAGAAGTAAGCAGTGGCGGTGTGGAGGATGAGCTTGTGAGGGAGGCAGCAGCTCTGGTGCTGGGCAGGCAGGGCAAGAACCAGACGGCACACTTGGGGATGAAGAGAATGGAATGGATTCTGAAGCTATCTGAGAGACAGACCAGACATGACTTGGTGACTAATTAGATTAGGAAAGGGATGGAGGGGGAGTGAGGAAAGTGTTTAGAATGACTCAGGTTTCTAGCTTATACAGGATGAAGGAGGTGGAGCCAATTGAGACAGAATCCAGGCTACACAGGAAGTTTGGGGAAGATGAGTTGGTCCCCGCCTCACAGAGGGTCACCAAGTGTCACTGAGCTGTTAGCAAAGGTCTGAACCAGAAATGAAAAAGAGTCCCTGACTCCATGTTCTTTTACACTACTCCCTCCTGCCAGCCCTTTTTAGAGTTTTTCCAAGAGTATTTCATACTGATAAACACAAGATTGTGAAGGGGGGAAAATAGGAAGAGTTCCGTAACTGCAGCTTCTGAAGCAACACAGAAAAAAAGCTACATCTGATGCCCTGGGGGATTGGGGGCAATGAACATTTATTGAGGCTCTGCTAGCTGCTTCCAGTTCAATCAGCTCTCACTGACTCTCAGTCTTGGGAGGTAAGCACCATCATCTCTATTTTGCAGATGAGAAAATTAAGGGGCAGAAAGTTGAATAACATGCCTGATATCATGCAGCTAGAATGGGCAAGGTGGGATTCAAGTCAGGGTCTGCATGACTCTACACTACCCCCCTTTCTGTTTGTTCACTCAATAAATGAGTGAGTGCCTAGCATGTGTCTGTGTGACGGATTGTGCTAAATGTCTTTGTCAAATATAATGAATTTTGTCAAATACAATGAATTTCTACTGTGGACAGAGGCAGAGGGGGAAGGCTGGCTTAGGTGATCTCTCAGACCTTTCAAGCCCAGAAATCAGGGAGTCTCAGAAAAATCTCATTCTTTTTAGTCCCAGCACCTCACCCCAGTTTGAGAGCCACATTTTGGAAGACACCCAAAAGACTCTTCAGTCCAACCTCTCAGTTCATATTGGAGTCTCTGCACCACCTGGAATGTCTACGTGCACTCCCGAAAGCAGCAGGGAGCTTACCTCCTCCTAGATAACCCACTCAGAAAGTCCTGTATTTTTTTTCCAGTTCTGAGGACTCAACTCTTCTACCCTCAAGACCCTTGTGAAGTTCAAAGGTATCAAAGCCTGTTCCAAGCTGAGCCCTGATGACAAACAGAGGAGGGACCATTGCAAAGACAGGTTTGCACCCCAGAACTACGCTACAAGTATCCACGGGAGGAGGTAGGAAGCCCAAACTAAGGGGTTAAACAATCACAAGAAGACAAAAGGAATGGTTGAAGCATTCACCAGCAGAGCCATTTGAAATAGGAGAGAAGCATGCAACCAATAAACAATGAGCAAGAACTGTCCCCAGCCTTCAGTTACCACCTCTGTGCTCACACTTCCAAATCTTTCTCTCCAGCTTCATCACTCCTGAGCTACAGACCCACATATCCAGCAGCCTCCCGGACCTTCCCTCCAAACCTATGCCTCCCTGTGTTCTCATCGCAGTGAATGGAGCTCCATTCCGCCTCATCATCCAAACCTAAAGCCTTAGTGCCCTCCCAGGAACCCGCTCTTTCCTCCCCTCTGTCATCTCACTTAGGCACCAGGTTTTCTCAACTCTACCTCCCAAGTGTTTCTCCAATCTTCTCTACCAGGTCACAGTTCTCGTTAGCCTAGATTACCTCAATCGCTTCAAAACTGGTATACACGCCTCCGCTCTCTCCTGCTTCATTCCATTCTCACAGCACCCCGAAGTAAGCGCTCCAAAGCACAAATGGGACACACTTCGCTGACTCCCTCACTACTCTCAGAATGAAGTCATACTCCCCAAAAAGGCATACAAGGCCCTTTGGGATCTGTCCCTTGCTTACCTTTCTAGTCTATTTCTCACCCCTTTCCCCAATATCACCCCAACTACACCGAACTTCTTCAAGTCCCTACAGAACACTATGTGGTCTGACTTGCTTCCTGGGCTTTGTGCAGCTATTTCCTCTGCTGGAATCATTCCTTTCTTCACTCGGCTAATTTCTACCAGTGATTCAGTTTTTAGCTTAAATATCACCTCTTTTAAATAGTCTTGATGCACCCCTAGACTGAGTAAGGTATCTCACTCTCCCATGCTGTCCTAGTACCTAACACTTACTCCCATTTCACACTTATCACATTGCCTCTTCAATCTACATAACTGCATTACTCCTCCACTTGGGAGTATTTTACATGCCCGACACCATACCAAGCACTTTAAAATACAAAAAATTAGCTGGGCGTGGTGGTGTGCCTGTAATCCCAGTTACTTGGGAGGCTGAGGCAGGAGAATCGCATGAACCTGGAAGGTGGAGGTTGCAGTGAGCCAAGATCGTGCCACTGCACTCCAGCCTGGGCGATAGAGCAAGACTTTGTCTCAAAAAAAAAAAAAAAAAAATTGTCTCAAAAAAAATTAAAAGGTAGAAATTTAAAAAAAAAAACAAAGAAGGAAAAACTGAGTCTCAGATTTTTGCAACAAACTTCTGCAAGGGAGTGGCAAAGCAGGGATTTAAAGCCAAATCTCCCTGGCCTCGGAGACTAAGCTCTTAAGCACCACAATCCACCAACAGGCTCCCCCACAGGACCCAAGGGTGCTTGATTTTTACCACTCCAACACCCAGTCCCGGCTTGGGTACCCTGGACTGGAATCAGTGGAAAATTACAGGAATTTGGACTCCTAACACTAGGCTGGCATCCTCCAAAAGCTATGTAGTGGGTGGAGGGAAGGCAGCACTGACTGAGATGCTTTAAACAACCAGTTTCCTTTCTTAGAACACCTGAGACCAGGAGGCGGCCAAGGGGATGGTTGGAAAAAAAGCACCATTTCTTTTTCTATTCCAGACTCTTCTTTCTGTGCTCCTTTTCAGTATTTCACTCCAAGAATAGCCCAGGCAGCATGGCATGATGAGAGCAGTCACGGCAGCAGGAGCTGCCACCAGACACTGGCATGTACCAGGCACTAGCAACGTGCCAGGCTCCCTGCATTTCAACCTCATTTTAGCCCTTTTCACAGATATTATTTCTCCTTATAAAGGTGAGAAAGGCAAGGCTCGGAGCCCTTAGTTTGTCTAAGGGTATATAACTATTAAGTAATACAGCTAGAATTCTAGCACAGTTCTGTCTAACTTGTCATTGCTTTTAGAATGCACACAAATTGTCCCTAATGCTTATTAACATGTAGATTCCTGGGTACAGAACAGGTCTGAAGTGGGACCCAAAAGTGTGCTTTCTTAAACAAGCTCTCAGGTGATTCTGAGGCAGAAGACCAACCACTGGGAAAAAAGGCACTACTAATGTTTTCTCAGCCTGTGGTCCTCAGAAATACCAGAGTCACAAAAAGTGACCAGACATTTGAAAAGAAAGAGGGGACAGGGAGTTTCTGTGGTTAAATACGTTTAAGAAATACTGCATATTATATTTCTTTCTGGAAGATTTACAATGTACATTAGCAAATTAAAATTTTTGAGCTGGGCACGGTGGCTCAAGCCTGTAATCCCAGCACTTTGGGAGGCCGAGGCAGGTGAATCACAAGGTCAGGAGTTCAAGACCAGCCTGGCCAACATAGTGAAACCTTGTCTCTACTAAAAATAAAAAAATTAGCCGGGCGTGGTGGTGCATGCCTGTGGTCCCAGCTACTCGGGAGGCTGAGGCAGGAGAATCCCTTGAACTCAGGAGGCGGAGGTTGTGGTGAGCCGAGATCACGCCACTGCACTCCAGCCTGAGCAACAGGACAAAACTCCATCTCAAAAAAAAAAAAAGAATTTTGAAAATGACTTGTGGTCAACATTACTCAGCTATACTTAACAAGAGTATTTCCAAAACTTTAGTTAACTACAGACTCCTCCTGTATTAACAATATCTATTAACATCTCACAAGATTCAGCAAATGGAATGGACAAACTGCTATGTTACACTTCCTCCTCACTCCAGCCCGCGCTGACCTCTCTTTCCTACCTCTAAGAATGCAATAAGAGAAGTCCTGGGCTCTGGTCATGGCCTCACCCTTACTTACTACATATGACCTTTGAGAAGTCACTTAATCTCTTTGGGTTTGTTCCTTAGCAGTAAATTAGGGGTAATAATACCTGCATGCCAATAGGGCCTTCATGATTAGGATAATGGAGGTCCAAATACTGTGTAACCCGTACAAGACTGCACTCCCTGGAAGGGCTGTTACATCTTTTGGCATGTGACTATACTCATTTGAGCACTATGTAATATACCAGTAGATCTTGTTTACCCACTTTTCCTGCATGGGTTTCATATTCTAAATAACTGTGTGATGGCAGGCCTCTGTGGGCTTCATTTCCTCCTCTGTAAAATGAGGGGACTATTTTGAGGACCCTCCGGGCACTGGCCTTTCTGAAGTCTAGGAAAATCAAAACGCTGAAGGGCAACACACGTTACACCTTACTATATACCAAATGTTTCGTAAGCCTGACCTCCTTACTCTCTACAATAGCTTTATAAGGCAGCCCCTATTATTCGGCCCTATTTTACAGGAGGAAACTTGGACTCGGAACGGCAAAATATTCAAGGGCTCACAACTATTTAGGTGGTAGAACCAAGATGTGAACCTACCTCTGACTCCAAACTGCACTTAAACACCCTACTATCACCCAACAAAGAATTCTGGCCACAGAATCACCTTGCTGTGGTATTCCTGGCTGAATCAAGATGGGCTGGGGAAGAGGCATCTGAAGACAGCCCGGGTTCTGACCTCGGCCCTGCTGGCTAACTGCCTGGTCACTTCAGGTAAGTTCTGCATCTTCTCGGGGTTCACTTTCCTAAAAGCGAAATGGAGGTGTTGAACTAAGTCAGTGGTCAAACCAGCTCACTTGTGGCGCCTGCTACAACCAGAGTTTCCTGATGACTGTGATGCAGTGTTGGGGTGGGTCCGGAAGCCTGGAATTTTATCCGACGCCCCAAGTGAGATCGATAGAACCAGAATTCTAAACGTCCGGTCATGGCTGATGCCCCTGCCCAAGGCCCCCGTGGGAGCCTTAGGAGGCTACAGAGCCCAGGCCAGGATCAGCCTGGACCCCTGGGGTCCAAGGTCCCCAAATCCTCGCATGAGCGACGTCAAAGGGGGCGCGACACGACCTCCTAAATGTGCGGTCCTTCATGACGTGAGCCGGGCGCGACCGACGGTCCCTTTTCGGTTCTCTACAGCGCAAGGCCTCGCTGAAGCGAACCCATCGTGAGAAAGGCGCAGAGAAAGCGGGGAGAACGAGTCGGGGGGCGCCAGGCCTGCGCTGGGCATCGCCCCTACCTGGATTCGCGGACCCCTCACACACTCACCTGCCGGTAGGGATAGCTGGCCATGGCGATTCTGACGTCACACGCAGGCAAGGGGTGGGGCTTTCCGCTCTCAAACCCGCCCCTCGCCTCGGCTTTGGGGCTGGATCCGCATCTGACTGGACGTCCTAGCCTGTCAATCTTGGGCGCTGTCGACCGACGGAAGTGACGATAGGGGAGGTGGGAGGGCGCCTACCCGAGAGATCAGGAGAGTTAAGTGCCTGATGGAGCTTCCGGAAGTTTTGGTGGCTGTACCGGCGCTAGTGTTCCTCCCTTTCCTGATCTGGAATGGGCCTAAGCGGTGGTTAGGTTAGGATATTTAGTGAAAAGCCTGGGTGGGGTGTTGCTGTGGTAGCCATGTTATAACCTGGCAAATGGGACGCATGATAGTGACGTAGATGTGGCGTCTTCCCCGAGTTTCCGCAAAGGCGAGCAGGGGGTGGGGGGAGGAGAGGAGAGGAGGCGGCCAGGCGGTTGCCTTGACAACGGGGAACCGACCGAGTCCTCCCGGAAGGGAGAGGCAATGGCGGAATTACTCCTCTAATGTCAAGACACTGGGTACCAGTTAGTAGCCTTATAGTGGGATGCAGATCTATGGTCTTTGGAGAAAAAAAATCCCAGACCGTTAGAGTTGGAGGAAAATTAAATTATCTAGTGTCTCTTTCTTCATAAATGGGGAAACTGAGGTCCACAGAGGCAATGACTTGCCTTAGCTCACAGTTGGTGGCCTAGAACCGGGGTCTCTGGATGTCCAGTTCTCAGCAAGGAAGTCTAGGTCGGTCCCCATCGTAGGTCAAATCCTGGTGACTGACTGATCTCAGTACCATGTACTTGCCACTCAGTGGTTCTGTTTCTACACTTGTGTGCTTATTTGATTAATTTATCAAGTTCTTCCATGTCGGCAAGGGTTTTGTCTGTTTTTGCTTGTCATTGTAACCCCAGTACTTAGTACAGTGATTGACACGATTTTTAAAATAAAATGAATAAATGAATATTATGAAGTGTTATCCAGTGTGGGCCCATCTATCTAACCAAGTGCACTTTCCAAAATCATGGGCAAATGGCATCTGATCATGGATGCTCTTCATTCACGCCTACAAAATAAGGCCAAATCTCTTCATCCTGGCACTCCAGGCCCTTCAGAATCTGGCCCAACCTCACCTTTCCAATCTTACGGCCCCTTCTGCTACTCTGTATTCCTGTGCTCAGTTTCACCATTCAGCACTTCTGCTTTGGAGGGAGAATGTTTGTTTTATCACTTTCTAACTGTATCACCTTAGGCAAGATTTCTTTTTTTTTTTTAATTTCCAACTTTTAAGATCAGGATACATGTGCAGGATGTGGTTTGTGACATAGGTAAATGTGTGCCAGGGTGGTTTGTTGCACAGATCATCCCATCACCTAGGTATTAAGCCCAGCATCCATTAGCTATTCTTCCTGTTGCTCTCCCTCCTCCCACCTCGCTGCACCCTCCGACAGGCCCCAGTGTGTGTCTATGTGCTCTCCTCATTCAGCTCCCACTTGTAAGTGAGAACATGCAGTGTTTGGTTTTCTGTTTCTGTGTTAGTTTGCTGAGGATAATGGCTTCCAATTCATCCATGTCCCTGCATAGGACATGATCTCGTTCCTTTTTATGGCTGCCTAGTATTCCATGGCATATATGTACCATATTTTACTTAGGCAAGTTATTTAACCTCTCTGAGTTTCAGTTTTCTTAGCTGACAGGAACGAATATGTAAATTTGAAAATTAGCTTATTGTACCTGCTCATACCCCCAAACTTAGGTTCAAACCACTCCTTTCACCTGGGCCAGCAGCCCTCCCATCTCCAGTCCTGCAAGGCTCAGTTCCAATTCCATTCTCCACCTAACTCTCCCACATTCTCCTTAGCTCCAGAGTTAGCCACTCTCTCTTGCCACTCTCTCTTTGCACTTGGTACTGTCACTGTGCCATATTCCAGCCTACCTTGTATAGGAGTTTTCTTTTGATGTTTTCCCCAAAACCCCTTGCTCTCCATCTCAGAAAATCTACCCAGTCTCTCAGGACAAAAATCTAAGATCATTCCTGTATGTCCTTTTTTTCTCCACACACTCCCCCACCTCTCTTATCTCCATATGCTCTAATTTAAAAATGTACACATCTGCTCTCTTCTCCCTGTTTGCACTGTCACTATAGTCCAAGACACTATCATCCATGCCTGGATCACTACAATAGCTGATTGACCAATGTTCCTGCTGTTATATGTAAATTTTCTTTTTTCTTTTCTTTCTTTCTTTCTTTTTTTTCTTTTTGAGAAACAGTCTCGCTCTGTTGCCCAGGTTGGAGTGCAGTGGTGCAATCTCTGCTCACTGTAATCTCCATCTCCCAGACTCAAGCGATTCTCCTGCCTCAGCCTCCCAACTATCTGGGATTACAGGCACGCACCACCATGGCCAACTAATTTTTTTGTATTTCTAGTATAGAGGGGGTTTCACCATATTGGCCAGGCTGGTCTCGAACTCCTGGACCTCAGGTGATCCACCCACCTTAGCCTCCCAAAGTGCTGGGATTACAGGCTTGAGCCACTGCTCGCAGCCTGTTATATGTAAATTTTCAGTGCCGCAAAAGAAGTAGCACTCGAATATAAATTTTCTCAGCAAGGCAATTTACTTCTATAGAAGGGTGCGTCTTACAGATGGAGCAATGGCGAGCGCACACTTAAATACCTGAGTCAGGGGTTCTTATCCCTGACTCAGGTAGTCCCTACTGCTGTGTGATTGCCCTAGTGGCTAGGGTTGGACTGCAAAGTCTAAGCTAATTCCGACTGGCTATTTTAAAGAGAGCAGGGGTATGAACCAGAGTGGTGGGGTGAACAGTTTGGTGGGAAAAATGATTATGGAACAGGTAACTAAAGGTAACTCAGGTCAGAGCAGGTGACTGGGGATGACTCAGGTCAAAGCAGGTGACCAGGATGAGTCACGACAGAGAAGGTGACCAGGGGAACAGATGTGAACTACTGATTAGAACTGATGGAAAAGGCTGTTTACTGAAACTACGAGGAAGTTAAACTTTAAAATGGAGGACAAAAAACTGAACATAGTGACATACTGATTATTTGAAGAGAAACTTAGAACTCATTGTATCCAATGCTGCTTTCACTCTTCTCCCCACACTCCATTTTCTTCACAGGCAGCCAGAGTGATTATCTTATTCCTCAGCTTCAACTCCCATGGGGGCTTCCCATTACTCTTATAATAAAAGATAAACTCATCCTAATGACCTTCATGGCCAAACATACCAGCATCTCCAGCCTCACTTCTTGCTGTTGCTGTCCTCCTTGCCTCATTCCAGCCGTGCCAGCCTGGTTGTACCATTCCTGGAACGTACAGAGCTCATTCCTGGATGTTGGCTTTAGCTGGTCTCTGCCTGCTCATTCCTGCCCCCAGGTCTTTGGATTAGCTCTTGCCTCTGTCTGGGACATTATTCCCTTGACTTTTCACCAGTTGGCTTCTTTTCCTATCATCCAGATCTCAGTTCACGTGTCACCTGGGGTGGGGGGCATTTCTTGACACTGCTTCCCTCCAATGTTCCCGTCATCTATCTTATTTTTTCATAATATGTGTCACCACTTGAATTGTCCAATTTGCTTACATGTATATTGTAGAATTGTCATTTTCTTTTGTATTCCTCTAACCTCAGCACCTAGAATAATGCCTAGCATGAATTCAATGTTGGTAGTTATTATTATCATATATTGAGTGCTTACTAGGTGCCAGACATCATGCTGAGTACTATGTGTTATTTAATTTTCACCACAATCTTTTGAGATACATGCTATTACCCATTTATGATGAGGAACTGAGGCTCAGAGAGGTTAAGTGACCTTCCTATTATCATAAAGATAAATGTAGCCAAGCCCAGTGACTCACACCTGTAATCCCAACACTTTGGGAGGCAGGGAGGAAGATCGCTTGAGCCTAGGAGTTCGAAACCAGCCTGGACAACATAGTGAGACCCTGTCTCTACAAAATGTAATTTTTAAAAAAATTAGCCAGGTGTGATGCATGTGTCTGGAGTCCCAGCCACTCCAGAGGCCACAGTGGGAGGATTGCTTGAGCCCAGGAGGTCAAGGCTGCAATGAACTGTGTTTGCAACACTGCACTCCAACCTGGGCAACAGGGAGACTCTGGGGAAAAAAAAAAAAGAAAGATAAATGGAGAAGTAGGACTGGATCCCAGGTCTGCATTTTTTTTAACTACTCAGTATTTAATAGTTAGTAGGTCATGTTTTTATTACCTTTCTAACCCCCCAATTCAAAAAATATTGGTGGAATTGAACTTCAAAATTTCAGAAAGAAAGGTTGAAGGTCAAGGGGGTATTTGCCTGGAGAGGGAACAGTGACACTTGGCCTGCAAACTGGAGTCATGTGACACACACTCATTTATTCCACAAACGTATCAGCCCATTGAGTTCCCACCTCTTGCTAGGCGCTCTTCTAGGTGATGAGAATCCAGCTCCTACGAGAGTTGTTTGTCCCCATTTCTCTATGCCCAGCAAAGGGCTTAGGAGAACTATCTGTGGGAGGTCTGTGCTATTTGGGGGGATGGAGCGTCCAAGTCTTTTCTTAGGCAGTCAGGGACCTGCCAAAGCCAACAGCCAGGACTGTGCCTCTGAGGACCCACACAGGCCCAGGTATGTTTGTTTTGGAGGGGGCTGGATAAAAGAGAGATCAGGATCTTCCAAAGACTGAAAAACAATCAACTCCTTTCCGAAACCTCAACTACCTGAGGCAGACAGAGGTGGGTGGAGAAATTCCTGTTATTGTTTCAGTTTTGGCCCAGGGGGAAAGCATGGATTCTAGCCTTTTTTTTAGAGCACAGAGCACTTTCCTGAGTTGGTGGAAGCCCTGTGGTTTACCCATTAGAGGTGAGGCAGAGCTTGGTAATGAAAGGCCCATCCACTGGAAAATATTGCCTCCCCTGGAGACACAGCCTCCCAGCGGCCACTTGGCTCTGCGCCAAGCTTCTGTATGGCTTACTGAGAAGGAATACCAACACCCACCTAATTATTATGGAATTAATTCTCTTTGATTCCAACTAGATCTAGTTCTGAAATTTAAATTCCAGTTGGATGCTGTGGATCAGAGGATGATTTGCAACTGTCCACAGAAGCAACTGAGGAATGAGAACAGCAGATGTGGCAATTTGGCCACACTGCCCTTCCATTATGGGATCATAAGGAGAGTATGTTGACATCGTCTATTCCCATAAACTATTCAGGACAGTTGCAAAAAAGATCTAGTCCTTTGGGATCTCTGACACCAATAAAAAAAAAAAAAAAAAAATCCGTGGCCCGGCATCATGGCTCACGCCTGTAATCCCAGAACTTTGGGAGGCTGAGGCAGGTGTAAGGTTATTCTTGTAAGGATATTGCTGAGTTTAAAATGAGGAAACAGGCCAGCACGAGACAAATTAAATTCCAGTTTATTTAGCTCCCGGGCGAGGTTCTGTGGTCCCGGGGGGCGGGGGGGAGGGTGCTAGAAAAGTCACGCCGGGTGGTTCTGGGCGTGGGGTTTTATAGGGGGTGAGGGCAGTAGATTGGTCAGTGGGGAAACAAAGCATGGGCAACTGCATTGGTCATAGAGAGACTGGACCCGGACTTGGCAAGTTGCCATTGGTAGTCCAGCAGGGCTATGGACAGGTGGGCTGGAGAAGGTAACAAAGCATGGGCACCTGTATTGGTCAGAGAGAGAGACTGGACCCGGACTTGGCGAGCTACCATTGGTTAGGCTCTTGGCGGAATTTTTGAATTTTGGGGTGACAGTATGATTTAGTGCTGAGTGTGGGGCTAGGGGTGGAATGCAGGAGTGGGTGTGGGGAGCCTGCATGGAGAAGGCAGGCGCCAGTAGGACATCTGGCCTCCTGATTAAGTGTTATCAGGTGCGGAGGGGGTAGGTATTGTCCATCCGGCTCCTGACGAGGCTATTGGCCTTACAATTATCTCCTATGACTGTGAATGAAAGGTCCTCTATACCCATCAAACAAGTTTCTTCATTTGCACTCTCACTTTATAAATTTAATCTTATACTTAATTTTATTTTTCATGATTAATTTATCCTCCTCCACTGGACTTTTCCATCAGATTGCAAACATTCTTATGTCCCTATTAAAAACAAAAGCACAAATGCTTTTACTCTTCTATATGTCTTTACCTATGTCTTTTTTCTCCTTCACAGGTCATTTTTCAAAATTTCTGTGCGACCCCCCAAATGTACGACCCCTTCTGTCGTCCTTTCCCAGTTGTCTAGTCCCAAGTAACACTCTGAGAGCCGAAGGCCGAGTCCAGGTTTATTGGGGTCTACGGGCAACTCGAGCAGGCGGAGAGAGGGACAAAGGGAGAGCTGCGCCCAGCGGCTGG
>CAUYLG010028594.1:0-77898 GCA_963573385.1 Cacajao melanocephalus
TCTAACTGGTGTAAGGTGGTATCTCAACGTGGTGTCAATGTGCATTTCTCTGATAATCAGTGATGATGAGTATTTTTTCATATGTTTGTTGGCCTCATATATGTCTTCTTTTGAAAAGTGTCTGTTCATATCCTTTGCCCACTTGTGGATGGGTTTGTTTGTTTGTTTTTTTTTTCTTGTAAATCTGTTTTAGTTCTTTGTAGTGTCTGGATATTAGCTGTTTGTCAGATGGGTAGATTGCAAAAATTTTTTCCCATTCTGTTGGTTGCTGGTTCACTCTAATGATTGTTTCTTTTGCTGTACAGAAGCTCTGGAGTTTAATTAGGGTCCATTTGTCTATTTTGGTTTTTGTTGTCAATGTTTTTGGTGTTTTAGTCATGAAGTCCTTGCCTATGCCTATGTCAGGTGGCAGGAAGGGGTCCAGTTTCTGCATTCTGCACACTGCTTGCCAGTTTTTTCAACACCATTTATTGAACAGGAAATCATTTCCCCATTGCTTGTTTTTGTCAGGTTTGTCAAAGATCAGATGGTTGTAGATGTGTGGTGTTGCCTCCAAGGTCCTTGTTCTGTTCCATTGTTCTATATCTGTTTTGGTAACAGTATCATGCTGTTTTTATTACTGTAGTCTTGCAGTATAGTTTGAAATCAGGTAGCGTGATGCTTCCAGCTTTGTTCTTTTTGATTAGGATTGTCTTGGCTATGCAGGCTCTCTTTTGGTTCCATATGAAGTTTAAGGTGGTTTTTTCTAGTTCTGTGAAGAAGGTCATTGGTAGCTTGATGAGGATAGAGTTGAATCTATAAATTACTTTGGGCAGTATGGCCATTTTCACTATATTGATTCTTCCTAACCATGACCATGGAATGTTTCTCCATCTGTTTGTGTCCCCTCTTATTTTGTTGAGCAGTGGTTTGTAGTTCTCCTTGAAGAGGTCCTTTACATCCTTTGTTAGTTGTATTCCTAGGTATTTTATTCTCTTTGAAGCAATTGTGAATGGGAGTTCGCTCATGATTTGGCTCTCTGTTATTTTAATGCTTGAAAAATGTTACTCTAATGCCTAGTGATTGCATAATTTCTGATAAAAAGCTGACTTTCATCATTATGTTTGTTTCTCTGAACAAAAGTGCTTTCAGTCTCTTGCCACTTTTCAGATATTTTTCTACATCATATTCTAAAGTATTTTATCTACCTTAGTATCATTTATTTTATGTGTGTGTATATGTGTGTGTATGTATGTGTGTGTGCAAGAGAGACAGGGAGAGAGTGTGTATGTGTGCCCACAAATATGCATGCATATGCTTGGGGTTAATTGGATCTCTGGGTAAACATTTTTAATCAAATCTGTAAAATGTCAATGCATTATTTTTCAAATATTTTCTTTTTGCCCTTGGGGAAATCCAATTTTATCTTTTTTAGTTGCTTATACTTATGCCCACAAATCACTCATGCATTAATATATTTTCTTTTTTTATTCTTATATTTGGTTTTAGATCATTTCTATTGTTTATATTCTCATTTATTAATCTTTTCTTTTGCAGTGTTATGTGCCATTAATTTAATCCAATATATTTTTCCTTTTAGACATTGTTGTTTTCATCTCTGAAAGTTTAATATTTTTATGTCTTCCACGTCTCAATCTCTCAAACCTCTTGAACATATTGAACAGCTTTAATG
Source organism: Cacajao melanocephalus (assembly GCA_963573385.1). Taxonomy (NCBI): domain Eukaryota; kingdom Metazoa; phylum Chordata; class Mammalia; order Primates; family Pitheciidae; genus Cacajao; species Cacajao melanocephalus. The sequence goes on from CAUYLG010028594.1 coordinate 1,673, forward strand.
TTATTGTCTACTAATTCTTTCATCTGTGCCATTTCTGAAAATCATTGTTTTGTATACTTTCTTCTGTTTAGGTGTTTCAGTCAGGAGGGTAAATCTTTTCCCAGATAATCCATCTTGTTGGAATTCTAATTCGTATATTTGAATTACATTTGTACCTCTTTTATTTTAAAATAAAACTATTTCCCGTAACATTATTACATTTATTTTGTTATTCCCATCCTAAATAGGCCCAATGGCCCAGGTTTAGTTCAGAGAAAGCCATGGGGCAAAAAAAGCAGTAAAATAGACTTAAAAATATGTCTAAAAAAGATCTTTGGGTGTGTACTGGAACATAGAGCTAGCTGAGAGCAAACAAGTGAGAAGCACATAAGGTTTCTGAGTGAGAAGCATAAAAGGGTTTTGAGTAATGCCAAAGAAACACTGAGTTTGGACTAAAAAATCCTGTGATTGTTGAAAGTCTTAAAATAATACACTAAATTCTGCAGAGATGGTGAAGGAATTTGCTTCTCAGTGATCTGGAAAAATTTTTAAACATTTTATGTACAGTAGAATAAAATTTGCTACAGTCCAAGGAGGAGTTTTTTTTTATTTGCTGTAAAAAATTGCTGAATGCATTATCCATTATGATGATAGACCTAGCAAATGAAGAGCTGTGTTGTAAGATCCTTTTAGAACTCCACTCCCACAAAAAAAAAAAAGCAAAATTTTTCTTTTTCTTTTTCCTCTGGAATTATTAAACATAGTGCTGATCAAAATTAGCAAGTACTTGTATACATTGGCTGGAGTACAGTGGTGATCATGGCTCACTGTAGCCTCAACCTCCCTGGCTCAAGCAATTCTTCCACTTCAGCAACCCCAATACTCCTGCTTAAAAGTAACATGGAGGATCACCTTTGCCCAGGCTGGTCTCGAACTAATAGGCTGAAGTGACCCTCTCGCCTAGCCTCACAAAGTGCTTATATTACAGGTGAAAGCCACCGCACCCTGCCAACTTTTCTTTATTTTCATGGAAATCTACATGAATCTCTACTGTTTTAAAAATTGTGTTCAATATGTGAATTTTCTTACAATCTGCCTACAATATTTTTGGAAAGCAAAAGTGAATATTATTCACTTAAATAATAAGTGAATAATAAATTGATTTCAGATTATAGTTCCTTATAGGCCTCTACATTTGTTGTTTAAAAGATATGAAGGGAATGCAGGAGTGCTTTATATGTTGAGGGATGTTTATTAGCAGAACCAAGATTAGCATATTAGACAACCTATTGCTAGATAAAATGTTGTTTTATTTTGTGTTTTCTTAGGTGAATTTTTGAGGGCTGAATATTTCCTGATCTTAGGCAAAAATTGTATGTATACATAGATATGTAAGAGTGTGTGTGTGTGTGTTGTGTTTACATCTCATAACATCAATATAATTAGATATGGACTGCAGTCATGACTTAGATTTTATTTTCATTTTTGTATTTAAAATTTGTTTCTTAACATAGCCACATGTAAAGCAAATTGGTTGCCAAGAACATATGGATAATGACTAAAAATCCAGTGAGTACAAAGAAAACCATGGCATACCCAGACTTAAATATTCAAAGAGTTTAATATTCATAAGTTAATGCATGAGATATGAGGATGTGGTGATTTAGACTGAGGAGAACATAACATGTTGAGTGCTGAAACAAGAGTGAGAGCATTAATCCCAGAAATGTGTTTTATAAAAACAAGTTGCAGAGTTAAATACTGCACTGGGCTAAGAAAATTCAATAAGTTTCCTAAAGGTATCCTTCAATGTGCATATACTTTGCAAATCATAAAAAGTATGTGGTAAGGACGTGTAGGGGTATACTATGCAGACTTTTTCTATTGCTGGCAATAAAACTGTTGCTAATGAGGCTTTTTTTAGCTCTAATTTTCCAGGTGATGGACTTAGAAAAAATGTTGGATTCTGCAAATAGAAGCAATAATTACAGGAAAGTCAATGAGATAGATACTACAACATAGCTAGTGTTAACAGTGATAATAAAATACAAAATATTCCCTTTGAAATCCTTCCTGGCTTTACTGAGAATAAAACTGATGAATCTGGAATGCACATGTTGGATACATTTCAAATGATGCTTTAGCTATATTAATTTAATTCCTTAATCTTAGTTTTTTTGGGGGGTGAGGCATAATGTTGTTCCATTCATTTTAACCATATAAGCTTGTATTTAAAGTAACGAGGCATTATGAAAAATGTCAAGTACCTTGCACTGTCATACAGTTTTTTGCAAATGTACGTAATGTGTCTCACCCTTATACAGATGTGGCGCACAGAATAATGACAGTACCTTGGAGAGAATTACAAAGTTTGTGTTGGATGCACACTTGTAATGTTCTAATATTAATGGCAAAGCACACACCAGATGTTGGTCATGCTGTTTATTTCCCTGGACAGAAAAAATGGCTGTAAATCAAAAGATAAGTCATAACACGAGGATACATGAATTGGAAATGTGTCAAAAATAATTAATTTGAAAGAATATTTGACCAGGCCTCTAATTCCAGAGATATTGGGCTTGTCATTTAATCTCCATAGGTTTGCATAGTGAGGAACTTCTAAGAGGTTTACACTGAGATAGCCACAGTTCAAAAAGTTTATTACAATCTTTGTTTGATCAACTTGAAAAATAAGACAGCTATTATTTTCCAAATATATTTTTGTGTGGCCAACTACTTAAGGACAATTCGATGATCATTTTTATTTTATTATGATGCACCTTATACAAAATTATGCTCATTTCACAACTTGAAGATATATCTTTCTACTTTGTGAATATATAGTTTAGCATAATTTATGTTTCTTTATAAATATGACATAAAGAGTTTGTTAAACTCATTGTATTCAAGCTTTCTCCATCTTTAAGTTACAATAAGCTCTTTACAAAACATCCTATTAAATGACTCTAGTATAAGTAAAAATGAGTTTAAGGCCAAATTAACTGAATGTCATGAACTATGATCAGTATCAGAATACATTTAAAACCCAAGGAGCTATTCTTGCCAAATGCTAATAATCAAGCAAGAATAACTTCCAAAATTCTAAGAGTTGTTGAAATTAATAGACATTTACTCACTGGAACTTTTTTTCCCTTTTTATTTTTCTTGATATTTGAGGTCCTTACTGATTTATTGTGCTAAGCCATTTTAAAGGTGTTCTATCTCCATCTAGTGTTGGCAAATAGAAGTTTCACAGCTTCAGCTACTAGATCTAATTCATAAAAGATTAGTTGAAATTGTATATCATTTTGATAATAAGATATACAAAACATGAGTATGAGCACTTAAAATTGACATTACTGACTTTTTATAAGAAAGATAAAGTATACAAAATAGTGCCTTATATTACTTAATGCATTATATTTAAAATTCAATAGAAATATTTACTGAGACATTTTATTTCTAAACTAGAAAATAGGAAAATAATTGAGAACCTTATTTTAAATGCATTGAAATAGACTGGATGTTAAGTTTTATAGCAATGAAAAAATTACCTATACTAAAACTAAATCCACTCTTCACTGTTCACTTCTATATTACTTTAATATTGAAATGCTTGATAATGAATTCAAAAACATTATTGCTTATTCAAAATTCCAAATAATATGTTAGTAATTTCTGATATTAGTGTACACATGCTTTTGTATGTTATGTATCTATTATCATCAATATTTCTAGGCTGATTCAATTTGCTTTTAAGTTATAATTCTGATCAGTTTGCATTCCATATCTTGATTAAGTATATTTTAATTCATTTGCATTTTCTCATAATTTAACATTTGAATGTTTATAATAGAGTATTACCTTTTTTAAGCAATTGTATTAGACTATTTTGGACTAATACAGTTAGTATTAGTCCACAGGTAATGAGGCTGGGTAATTTATGAAGAAAAGATGTTTAATTGGCTAATGGTTCTGCAGGCTGTAAAGGAAGTATGGCACCTGCTTGGCTTCTGGTGAGGCCTCAGAGAAACTTTGCTCACAATGGAAGGTGAAGTAGGAGCCCTTACGTCACATGAAAAGAGGGACATGAAAGCAGTGGGGTTATGGGACAGGGGGAGGTGCCACATTCTTTTAAAACAGTCAGATAATCAATGAACTCACTAAGGAGAACTCATTACCATGGGGAAAGCATTAAGTCATTCATGAGGGATTAGTCCATCCCAGTGACCAAAACAGCTCCCACCATGCTCCACCTCCAACACTGAGGATCACATTTCAATGTGAGATTTGGAAGGAATACACATCCTAACAATATCAAAAATTACACAATAGCAATTGCTGAGCATTTCTATGCATCCAGTTCTCTAATGCTTATAACCTCGGTACAGTAACATTCTGATTAACTCAAAATAGTTTGGTCTTTTATTTTCAGTTAATCTGTTGGCAGTAGAATCAATATTTAAAAATTTAATGTTGACCAAGTAAAAAAAAAGGTATCAATCAAACGGGCAAATGTTAATAGCTTTCTGAAAATTACTACCGAGGTGAATATCATGTGTTAAGGGGTAAGGTTATGTCCTCATTTTATTGAAACTTCTTGATACTTATGACCCATTAGCAGACACAGAAATCTGCCAAGTGTTCTATTATTTCTAGTTTTTATAAGCCCACTGGGTTCAGATTTTGACACAATGACTAACAGAATCCTATGGAAAACCACATTTCTAAGCTTATTATATTTTATAACAAGGTTTGAAAATAATTGTATAAGAAATAAAATTAGAAGACTACCTTAGAGTCGAGTGTAATATTCTATTTCCATGATTTAATCTCTAGTCTTCTGCCATGTCTAAATATGTACATAAGATGACAATCCTGAAGTGCTTTAAATATGATATATAAGCTCATTTTGCCTGACTTTACCCCTTTGTTCTGGGCCTACTTCCTCAAATCCAGACTCATGCATTAAACAGATTATTCAACATTTCCACTTTAACATCTACTAGGCATTACACAGTAAACATCTTCAAACCTAAGGTCAACTTCTTTCCTCATAATGTGCCCCTTCCTGGCTTTTTGATTTCAGTTGCTAACGATATACATCTTGATGCTGCATAATCCACAAACCTTGGAATTACCTTTCACATCTCTTCTATCACATCCCACATCTATCAGCAATTTTCAAATATCACTCAAGGCTGGTGACTTTATGCAAGTTCACAGCTACCTCCTTGGCCTAAGGCACCTGCAATAGAGTCTTAACTGGTATTTCTATTTTAATTCTTTTTCATAGCTTCTTCCTCCATAGTTTTATCTCAATCTTATCTCAACAATCTTTTCAAATTATCAGAAGAATCTTTTAAAAACGTAAATGTAAACATGTTGTGTTACTTCTTAAAACTGCCAGTGACTCTTCATATTATTCAGAGGAAAATTCAAAATTCAAAATTTGCAATGATCTGTATAGCCCTACACATTCAGCCTCCCAAAACATTACATTTTTAACATCATTTAATTCTCTTCCTCACTCTATCTTCCAAGCACTTTGTTCTCCTTTTATTTCTTCAAATATATCATAGATGCTTCCATTACTTATAATTGCATTTTCATTAATCTAAACTGTTCTTCCCCAGCCCTCATGGCTCTGTGCTTAACTTCTTTCCTGGTTGGTACTTAAAAATAATCCTAAACATGGATTTTCTCCAGCAATCTGTCTATGACATCTTCTTGTAACAACGCCTCAATGTTAGTCCTTGCTTCACAGTGCCTGTCATTTCATATGCTCATTGCAATACTCTTTTGTTGATTTTGTAATCTATCATCTCATCTAGAGTATAATTTTAGGAAAATATATATATTTTTAAATTTTTTCATGCATTGTTATATTCCAGTACATAAAACAGTGTCAGCAGTTATAAAGTAAATGGGTAAGTGAATGAATGGATAGGTGAATGCAGTCAGATCCCAACTGGAAAATATTATTATCTTTTTCTTTTTTATTGTGGAAAGAACATTTAACATGAGATTTTAACATAAGGATGTCATGGATTTGTTAAGATTTACTTTCTTAACAAATTTTTAAATGCACAATACAGTATTGTTATAATAACTATAAACATGACATTGTAGAGTAGATCCCTATAACTTCCATCTTGTATAACTGAAACTTTACAGCCACTGAATATCAACAGCCCAATTTTACCTTCCCCAACCCCCTGGTAACCATCATCCTATTTTGTTTCTATGATTTTGATTATTTCACATAGCTCATATAAGTGAAATCATGCAATTATACTGTCCTGCTGTGTTTGGTCACATCACATGACATAATGTCTATCAGGTTCATCAACATTGTCACAAATATCATGATTCCCTTCATTTAAAATGCTTTGGTGATTTATTTTTTAAAGAGTTTTAAAATCGACAGATAAAATTGTATGTATTTATTATATACAAATTTTGAAAAGTATACATACATTGTGAAATGGCTAAATCTAGCTAATTAATATATGCATTACCTCACAAAGTAATCATTTTTGTGGTGACATTTCAAATTTACCCTCAGCATTTTAATAAACTATATACTATTAACTATAGTCACCCTGTTATACAATAGATTTCTTAAACTTATTTTTCCTAACAGAAATTCTGTATCATTTGACCAACATCTCCCGAATCTCCACTCCCAAATACCCTAGCCCCCGGTAACCACCATTTTACTCTCTACTTCTGTAAGATCAACTTTTTCACTGCATATCAGTAAGATCATATGGCATTTGTCTTTCTATGCCTAACTTCTTTCACTTAACGTAGTTTCCTTAAGGTTCATCCATGTTGTCCCAAAAGACATGATTTTATTTTTTATTATGGCCAAGTAGTACTTTATTGTGTATATATGCCATATTTTCTTTATTCATTCATATTTTGATGGACACTTAGGTTAATTCCATATTTTGGCTATGGTGAATAATGCTGTAGTAAACATAGGAGTTCAGATCTCTTGACATACTGATTTCATTTCCTTTAAATATATACCCAGTAGTGGAATTCCTGAATTGTGTGGTAATTCTACTTTTAATTTTCTGAGGAGCCCCCATATGATTTTTCGTAATGGCTGTGCTAATTTACATTCCCATTAACAGCGTGGAAGAGTTATCTTTTCTCTACTTCTTTTTCAACACTTGTTATCTTTTTTTTTTTTTTGATAATAGCTCTTCTAATAGGTATGACATGATATTTAATTGTGGTTTTAAGTTGAATTTCCCTGTGAAGAGTTTGGTTGACCATTTTATCATTTTCCTGTTTGCTATTTATATATTTTCTTTTGAGAAATGCCTATTCAATTATTTGCCCATTTTTTATTTTATTTTTTATTTTTATTAGTATACTTTAAGTTCTGGGGCACATGTGCAGAATGTGCAGGCTAGTTACATAAGTACACACGTGCCATGCCATGTTGGTTTGCTACATCTATCACCCCATCATCTACATCAGGTATTTCTCCTAATGCTATCCTTCCCCTAGCCCCCCACACCCCTGATAGGCCCTGGTGTGTGATGTTTCCCATCTTTTAGTTATTTGTTTTCTTGATATTGAGTTTCTTACGTATTTTTAAAATTAACCTTTTATCAGATATAAGATTTGCAAACATATTCTTCTATTTTGTTGTGTCCCTCTTTACTCTTGATTGTTCACTTTGCTGTGTAGAATATTTTTAATTTGATGTAATCCTACTTGTAATTTTTGCTTTCATTGCCTAAGCTTTTGGAGTCATACCACCAAAGAAATGACCTCAGCCAATATCATGGAGTTTTTACTGGTTTTATTCTCTTGTTTTACAGTTTCAGGTCTTACATTTAAATCTAAACCATTTTGAGTTGATTGGTGTATACGGTGTTGTTCTTCTACATGTAGATATTCAGTTTTCCCACCATTTATTATTAAGAATATTTTTATCTCCCCATTGTTGAAAAGTGTCTCATCAACTTGTTACAAATCAGTTGGCTATAATAGCATGGATTTATTTTTGGACTCTATTCTGTCTCACTGGTATATATGTCTTTTTTTAATTATTATTATTTTGCCAATATCATGCTGTTTGGGTTACTGTGTCTTTGTGATACATATTTAAAGCAAAGTAGTATAATGCCTTCACCTTTGTACTTTTTGCTCAAGATTATTTTGGCTATTTGAGGTCTTTTGTGGCTTTACATAAATTTTAGAATAGTTTTTTTTTTTCATTTTTCTAAAAAAAATTATTAGGATTTTGACAGGGATTTCATTGCATCTGCAGATAATTTTGGGTAATATGGATAATTTTAAAACATCAACTCTTTTATTTCATAAAGTTGAATTTCCCTGTGAATAGTTTGGTTGACCATTGATGAACATGTGATGTCTTCCCATATATTTGTAATTTATTTTATTTCATTCATCAATATTGTATAGTTTCCAGTGTACAAATCCCTTACCTTCTTGGTCAAATTTATTTCATAGTATTTCATTATTTTTGATACTATTGTAAATGATTTTTTCTCCTGATTTCCTTTGATTGTTTATTGCTAGTATAGAAATTCAATTAAATTTTGTATACTAGTATATTTTCTGGTCCTTATTGAATTTGTTTATTATTTCTAACACTTTTTACGCATCTTTAATGTTTTCCACATATAAGATCATGTCATCTGCTAACAAATCATTTAACTACATCCCTGCTGATTTAGATACATTTTTTCCTTTTCTTTCTTTTTTTATTCTTTTCTAATTGCTCTGGACATTACTTCCAGTGTCATATTGATTAAAAGTGGGATTCTTTCCTTCTTGCTAATCTTAGGGGAAAGGATTGTAGTTCTTCACCATTGAGTAAATATTACCTGTAAGTTTTTCATATATGGCCTTCATTATGTTGTGGTAAATTCCTTCTATACCTAGTTTATGAAGAGATTTTATTATGAAAAGATATTTAACCTTATCGTATGACTTTTCTGCATCAATTGAGATGATAATGTGTTTTTTTAAATATTCTGTTAATGTGGGGCATTACATGAATTTATTTTTGTATATTGAACCAGTCTTGCATTCTAGAGATAATACATGATGCTTTACCAGGAGGCCAAGACCTCCTGAGGTCAGGAGTTCGAGACCAGCCTGGCCAAAATGGTAAAACCACGTCTCTACTAAAAATACAAAAATTAGCTGGGCGTGGTGGTGGGTGCCTGTAATCCCAACTACTTGTGAGGCTGAGGCAGAAGAATGGCTTGAACCTGGAAAGTGGAGGTTGCAGTGAGCCAAGACTGCGCCACTGCACTCCAGCCTGGGTGACAAAAGCAAAACTCCATCTCAGGATAAAAAAAAAAAAAAAAAAAAAAAACATACACACACACATACACACAATAAAATAGTACTCAGCCATAATGAAGAATAAAATCATGTCTTTTGGAACAACAGGGATGAACCTTAAGGAGATTATGTTCAGTGAAATAAGTTACGTGTAGAAAGACAAATACCATATGATCTCACTGATATGCAGTATTTAAAAAGTTGATCTTACAGAAGTAGAGAGTATAATGGTGGTTACCAGGGGCTGGGGTGATTGTGAGTGGAGATTCGAGAGATGTTGGTCAAATGATACAGAATTTCAGTTAGATAGAAAAAATGAGTTTAAGAGATCTATTATATAACCGGGAGACTATAGTTAATAATATATAGTTTATGAAAATGCTGAGTGTAAATTTGAAATGTTGTCACCACAAAAATGATACTTTGTGAGATAATGCATATGTTAATTACATAGATTTAGCCATTCCATAATGTATGTATACTTTTTAAAATATCATGTTGTAAACAATAAATACATATAATTTTATCTGTCCATTTTAAAATTCTTTTAAAAAGAAATCACCAAGGCATTTTAAATAAAGGGAATCATGATATATTGTTTCTCTTTATATAGAACATCATTTAAAAATATATTTCTTTAATTCTTCCTCTCTAGAATAATTTCTTGTACATTCAAGGAAACAACTCTGTTTTGCATAATTTTGAGTGGCATCACCTTTAAGTGATTTTTACCAAATGAGCTCCAAAAGTTTTAAGAGAGTAGCATGGAGATATGCGTTTACTTGTATTTCTTATCCTCTTTTCATAAACTATTATTTAAATGACGAATTATTCCTATTTTCCTGTGATTGTACTTAATTTATACAAGTAATTTTCCATATCATGTGGCAATTTTGCATATAGGAAATGTCTCTTGAATACTTAACAATTACTTATGGAAAAGTAAAACCCTTAATATTTTATGAGGAGGAGGTGCATTGATTCAAAGCATGAGTGCTTTTTAAATTATGATTTATCATATTAAACAATGGCAATACTTTATAAAACATTAACTTGTCAACACCAAGGACTGATTGTCACTTTAAATCACCCCATATGATGATGATGTTCACAAATTGGCTTGACTATCTTGATCAATATTAAGAATTTACCTAGATCTAAACTCTGTAAGCACAGGGAGTTATGAGGAAAACATTTTATCTGAAGATATCTTGATTATATAGCATTAGATTTCACTGAATAATGGGAATAGTGATTATTGGCTCGTCTATGGAGCCCAGTTGTCATCAGCATGGCTCTGTGAAGGAAACTATTTCCTACTGCTACTCTCACACCATGCCTACTCCTGGGCTTTAGAGGGTTTTTGAAATCAGATTTTGAAGACCGCTATTTCCATTGTTAATCTCTTATTGTCTACATTGCGTAGAAAATATATCATTATAAATGTGCTATTTAGTTTAAACTTTATAATAACTCTACAGTGTATATTATACTGGAACTACTACTGTTTTACAGAGAAGAAACAAAGGTTCAAGGAGATTAGATAGCTTGTCCAATGTCACATAGTAATAATGACAGAAAAACTAGAAACAGAAAACAAGAAAGGAATTAACTAATTTGTAGCTAGAATGTCTTATGCAGAGTGGTCTAAAGATTCTAAATATTTTGACCGAGGAGGTGAAATTTTTCAGATTATTTTGGCAAATAAATGACTATCTCTGGAGCTGTGATATTGTCAATCACATTCAAACTTTATGACTAATAATGGACAAGGGATTTTTCTTAAAAAATCTGGAGGCTATTAAAGAAATGGATGATCCATGAAAGAGTTATGTTCACTCACTATAGCTAGTAAATGATGATGATTGCATTTCAACTTAGATCTATCTGTCTGATTTATAATATATATGTATCTACTATGTAGACTAGTAGATACATATACATGTCATATATATCAAGGGAATTGGAAAGTATGTACAGCCTCTAGACTAAATATTTTAGAACTTCTTAAAGAAATTTAAGAAATTCACTTAACCAGTCATATGTTGGTTTATTGTTACTGTCATAAACATACAAATGCAGTTAGATAATAAAAAGATCATAACTAAATTATTTGGGTTTTATTATCCATTTGGGAATATTCCTTCACTCTATACAATATTAAATATATCTAGAGATGAGAAAATAAGTTGTAATGTACATTCAAAAAAAAAAGGAATAAAAATTAGAAATTCTGAATTCCACAAGTCCTGACACTATATGTAACCTCATTGAAGGATAAGTAATTTAGGCTGTCTCATCTTCTTTCTATATGAAAACGTAAACATAAAATATAAAATATCACTGCAAATTTAATGGAGCAGATACAAGCTTTCTTAGTAATTTCTATCTATGCACAGCAATCAAAGTTCCAAAATTGGAATAGAGATAATAGGGGGCTATTAAAAGAAGACCAATCATATGTCAGTAGTTTTACATGCCTTATAACCAGACAGTTATGTATTTCTTAGCTTTTCTGGCATTCACTACTTTATCCAAGGAGGTTTTGGAACTCATAAAGCAGGCAGAATCAACATAAAAAATAGTTTAGGGGAAAGAATTTATAATAGATTTCATTACATGCTTAAAGGAAGACATGTCTAGGGAAGAATATAAATTCAATTATTAAATGGCACTTAAATCAAAATCAGAGCCAATGATTCTTAAGTTAATTAGAGAAAAATGTTTCCTAATCGATTTACTTGAGAGAAAAGGAAGTGAAAGTAATATAGACTTTTCGTTTTTCTGTATCTTGCACTTATATTGGATATCAAGGTGGGTGAATCAAATATTATGTGATTATTGCATTTTCATCATTGACCTTTTTCATGAAAATGATTTAAAAAATTTATCTGTATTTAACTATCATATTATATACAGAGCTGTCATTGCACAACTCTTTAAAGTTGCTGCTCATAGAGAATATAATATGAATAGTATCCTTTGAAGTTGTACCAAGTGGCAGTACTATGTATATTATGAGGTACAAGTAAGTCACATAACACAATATTTTGGAAGAGTAATACATTCATTAATTTTGCATCGATTCTATCTTTAAAATATTAACTAATATCTATGGCTTCTAGTCTTCTCACTAAAATAAGAGGTTTCTATTAGAGATTCATATCCTATGAAAATATCAAGTGATTTCCTTTTAGCATGAAAAAACAATGCCAGTGTTTAAAATGTATAGGGAAATCTGTCACTTTCCCTGGGTAATGCAAATAATTATCTTTCAAGGATCATACAATTTAAGGCAAAAACAGAAAACAAAAGACATTTAAAAGCATTTGTGACTAGTTCCTTAGCAAAGAAAATGTCTTTTACTTTTGCACATCCTTTTTTATCTATAACCAACTTTGATTTAGTTTTTGCATCTCCAGGGATAAATATTTACTAGACAGTTTGGCTTTGTCCCTCACCACCAGAAGCGCCCAAAGTCCAATGCTAGAAGAAGGTCTGGAGCTCCTGCTGACAGAATTTACCGCTTAAATGATCTATGTCATGCAATTTGTATTGAGTTGATTTGTCAATCTACTATTTCTCCTCAAAAACTGTATAAACTACATATAAGCAAAATCTTTTATTATCTACTTATAACCTCCTTTCACCATTGTCAGTTGTTTCAATGAAGCCATTTTAAGCTCAAATATAATAAAGATTATTAGATTTTGTCAGGCTAAAATAAAGCATTGCATAGAGTTTATTTGCATAATTAAGGCATAATATTGTAGGGCCTTGAAGCAGGCCAGATGCATTTAACTGAAAAAAATTAAAGGTGCTTTTAAGATTTCTGCTGGTTAACTAGCATGTAACAAGGTCTGAAATATATGCACACAATGATTACAAAGCCATGTAATGAATTGATTTAAAAGCAAAATTATGGGCCAAAATAGAATGAATCCTTTCTCTCCATTTTCTTCCTTCTTCCCTCATGATGTATACATACAGACAAGCATTTATCAGTGGAACAGATGTAGCAATAATGTTAGTTTGAATCATTTACTTTAAACTATTTTTTAAAGTAAGAATATTTCCCCAAAATCAAAAGCAGACTATTAAAAAAATCCTAGGAAGAATAATTATCCTACACCTGTTTAAATAATTCAGATAGGCTGGGCATGGTGGCCCACTCCTATAATCCCAGCACTTTGAGAGGCCAAGGTATGCAGATTGCCTAGACCCAGGAATTTTAGATCAGCCTGAGCAATATAGTTAGACCTTGTGTCTTGAGAAAACACAAAAATGAGCCAGGTTTGATGATGGCATATGCCTGTAGTCCCAGGTACTCAGGAGGCTGAGGTGGGAGGATCACTTGAGCCTGAGAAGTCGGGGCTCCATTGAGCCATGATTGTGCCACTGCACTAGAGCATCGGCGACAAAGTGAAACCTGTCTCAAAAATAAATAGATTTTAAAATATTGATTGGAGAATCAAAACATACTCAGATTAAGCAATTGAAAGAAAAATATAAAGTTATATTATAGAGGAAATGGAATCTGCTCAATTTTGAAACTGAGAGTTAATGGTACAATAACATCTGAAGAGGATATTATTGGCTGTTAAAATGTTGGAAAACAAGAAGAAAAAACTGACAGAAAAATACCCTATGAAAAAAGTTCATATGTGAGTTGAAATATGTCCAGATTTAAGTTATTTTAAAGAGAAAGCAATGAACAAATTTATAGGACATGTATCAATAACATAATCGTAAAAACAAATCTATTTAAAACATGAATTATTCATGTCATGTTCCCCTGCTTAAAAGTCCCAGATCTCTTCAAGTTGCATTAAATATGACATCAAACGTCTGAATCGACACAAGGATTAGTATGTCCATGCTTCTGTCAAAATCTATTATTGTTGCCCTTGCTCATTTATTTCTACCTACCCTGGGTTTTGCTGTTCCTAGAAAATACTAACAAGACTATATTTGCTGTTTCCTCTTCTCATAAAACTTTTCAACCTCTATACGCATGCCTTTGTCTCTCATGCCACTCAGATTTGTGTCTGCATGTGAGTTCTGCAGATCCAGAGTCTACTCTACCAAAAAGAACTTCCATTACATTCAATCCCTCCACTTTGCTCAGTTCTTTTTTATATCACTGATTACTACATGATTTTATATGTGTTCATTGTCTTATCCACAGGAATGCAAGTTCTACAAATGCAGGGATCTCTTTTGATTGTTTACTACTGTGCAAGGAACATAGTTGGAGCCCAGTAAGCACTTGTCAAATAAATACATTATCTATAACTACATATTTAAATGTCTACATCTATAGCTGTCTCTTCATAAACATAAATGCAAACACTTTCACATAAATGATCTAATTTAATCTTAGTAAAATTTAAGTAAGGTTTTTTTTTAAATATACCGTATAGAAGTAGATACTACAGCTTAGGAAAGGGAAAATTCTTGCCCACTTCAATGCAGGCAGGTGTGAGATATGAATTTGAGATTCTCTGACACAAAAGTCCTCTTTTTTTCATGACATAGCATTGCCTTTCTTGAGCAGCTTTAAATTAATCTTGTATATTCTAACCTGATTTTTAAAACCCGTTATGATTTTAAATTTACACTATAAAAATGCATATTTATAAAACCAAATATTTTATGTATTAGAAAATAAATATTCACATATCAACATATTATTATCAAAATATCGTCACTATTTTATCAATAATATATACATTATATATATAATGTTTTCTAAAACATTTCTATATGCATGTTCATTTAAATATATCTTAATAAAGCAAAGAATTTAGTATATGCTCAGTTTTATCTTGCTTTTTCACTTAATATTATAGTGTTATCTTTCCACAAGACTACATCTTTTCCCTTCTTTCATTTCTGACATGAGCAGTATTTATTTTTCTTTAGTTATTTTGCTGGCATTCTTCTTACCCTAGGTCTCTTGCTTTATTTACATAAGCTTATCTTACTTTAGCACTACAGGGTAATCCATGTTAAACACCTTTATGCATTTTTGGGTATGTTTCACTATGATACTATTTTATATACACACACTGGTACACAAACATACACAATACTTTTTAGAAGTTTTGAGGGTCATTTTTATTCTTTTGTTTTCTTAACATAGTAAGATCACATAATACGTACTCTACTATATCTTGCTTTTTCATGCAACTCTACTCTTTCAATTGGTATAGCTCTAATTTAGAATTTAAAAGGGCTACAAAATATTTTATATGATGAATATAACCTACTTTATTTATCTTTTCTTCCAGTGTTGGCTGTTCTCTTTTTTATTTATTTTCTTGGCCTTTCTTTTTTTCTTCATTTATTCTTTCCTTTCTTCCTTTATTTTTTAAGATGGAGTTTAGCTTTTTTGCCCAGGCTGGAGTGCAATGGTGCAATCTTGGTTCACTGCAACCTCTGTTCCCTGGGTTCAAGTAATTCTCCTGCCTCAGCCTCCCAAGGACTTGGGATTACAGGACCCCACCACCATGCCCAACTAATTTTTCATATTTTTATTAGACATGTGGTTTCACCATGTTGGCCAGGTCTGGTCTCAAACTCCAGACCTCAGGTGATCGAACCATCTTGGGCTCCCAAAGTGCTGAGATTACAGGTGTGAGCCACCATGACCGGCCCCTTTCTTCCTTTTTTTGCTCTCTTTCTTCAGTGAATATCTGATATATGTGTCCTTATATTACAGAATTTTTCCCCCTGTGGAATGTCTATGAGATAAATTTCCAAGTAGAATATATTTATATATATAAATTTAATATAAAATATATATGTTTTTAATTCTACCTGGAAATTTATATTCTACCTGGAACTATATATATATATATATATATATATATATATATGTATATAAAAGTGTGTGTGTGTATGTGTGTGTGTATATATATGTATGTACACATATATATAAATATATATATTTAAATTCTATCTGTAAATACATATATATTTTAATGACCAAATAGAATTTAATTATACATGTATTTACATACCACAAACTTATGTACTAATCTTATTATTAATTTAGACTTATTTCTATTTTTGTCAAGGGATATGTGCAACAAATATTCTAGTACATAAATGTTTGCATTCTTATGTATTAAAATGTATTTCTCATTATTTTCTCATGATACTGATATGGTTTGGATGGTTTTTTTCCTCCAAATCCCATCTTGAAATGTTATCCTGGTGTAGAAAATCCTTGTGTGGTGTGGTGAGAAGTATTTTGTTCATGAGGGCAAATCCCTCGTGAATGGCTTAGTGGCCTTCCATTGATGATGAAGTCATTATCACTCAGTCAGTTCATGCTAGATCTGATCGTTTAAAAGGATATATGACCTTCCCCCTCTCTCTCCCTTGCTCCAAATCTCACCATGTGACATGCTATCTCCTCTTCACCTTCTGCCATGATTATAAGCTTGCTGAGGCCTCATTAGAAGTAGATGTTATTACTATGCTTTATGCACAACCTGCAGAACCATAAATCAATTAAACTTATTTTCTTCATAAATTACCCAGCCTCAGATATTTCTTTATGGCAAAACATAAATAGACTAACAAAGAAAATTGATACTGAGAAATGAGGCATTGCTATAAAGACAGATGAAAATGTGGAACTGGATTTGAAACCAAGTAATGGGCAAACGGGCAAAGGTTGGAAGAGATTAGAAGGCTCAAAAGAAGACAGGAATTTGAGGAAATGTTTGGAACTTCTTAGAGACCGGTTAAGTGGTTGTAACCAAAATTATTGCAGAAATATGGACAGTGAAGGGTAGGCTGACAAAGTCTCAGATGGAAATGAGGAATTCACTGAAAATTAGAGTAAAGATCAACCATGTTATACCTTATCAAACAGCTTGGCTGCATTGGGTCCTTGCCCTAGAAATCTGGAAATTTAAACTTAAAGTCAAAACCTAGGGTATCTGGCAGAAGAAAATTCAGCATTCATGAAGTAAGCATGGCTGTTTCAAACAGCCTATAATCAGAATCAGAGGCAAATGAATGACTTATAGTTGAAACTTGTATTTAAAAGATAAGTAGAACATAAAATTTGAGATTTTTTTTCTCTGTCACATAGCTAGGCTGCTAGCCATGTGACAGAGAAAAAAATATTTTCAGACTAGGAAGACAAGTGGGCTGCAGAGTAACAACTTGCTAGGTAGATTAGCATTAGTAAAATGGGGCCAAGTGCTAATATCCATGACTATGAGAAAAAAGTCTTAAGGGCACTCCAGAGATCTTCAAGACTGCCTCTCCCATAACGGCTCCAGAAGCCTAGAAGAAAAGAATGGTTTTGGGAACCAGGCTCAGGGCCCCACTGCCCTGCACAGACTTGGGATGCTGCTCCCAAAATCTTGGCAGCTCTAGCTCCAGCTTGGCTCAAAAGACAACCGACATAGCTTGGGTCATTGTTCTGGAGGATGCAAGTTGTATGCTTTGGTGACTTCCATTTGGTGTTAGGTCTGCTGGTGCACAGAATATAAGAGTGAAGAAGGCCTGGCAGCTTCTGCCTACATTTCATCACGATATATCAGAAAGCCTGGGTGCCAGGCAGAAGATTGCCAGAAAGATAGAGCCCTCACAGGGATCCTCCACCATGGTTATGCAAAAGAGAAACGTGGGCTTAAGTCCCCCATACAGATTCCCCACTGGGCACTGCCTGGTGGAGCTGTGGGAAGGGAGCTATAGCCCACTAGTATCTTGCAACCTCTGTGTGGAAAGCCACAGGCACTTAATTCCAACCTGTGACAGCAGCCAGGCAAATAGAGTCTAGAGTGGATCCCCAGCAAACTGCAGCAGCCCTATGGAAGAAGTATCTGTTAAAAGGAAAACAAACTGAAAGCAAAGCAATGACAACAAAAGCAAAAAAGATCCCACACACACAAAAAAACCATCCAAAGGTCAGCAGACTCAAAAATTGAAGACATAAACTCACAAAGAGAAGAAGAAAACAATGCAAAAAAAATGCCAAAAGCTCAAAAATTTAGGGTGCCTCTTGTACTCCCAATGATTGCAACACCTCTCCAGTAAGGGCACAGAACTGGGCTGAGAGTGAAACAGATAAACTGACAAAAATAGGCTTCAGAAGGCGGGTAGTAATGACTTTTACTGAGCTAAAGGACTATCTTCTAATCCAAAGCAAAGAAGCTAAGAAATATAATAAGATATTACAAGAGCTGTTAACCAGAATAACTAGTTCAGAGAGAAACATAAATGACCTGAAGGAGCTATAAAACACAACACAATAACTTCACAATGCACCCGCAAGTATTAATAGCCTAATAGGCCATGTGGAGAAAAGAATCTCAGAGCTTGAAGACTATTTTGCTGAAATTAGACATACAGGCAAGATTAGAGAAAAACTAATAAAAAGGAATGAACAAAACCTCCAACATCTATGGGATTATGTAAAAACACCAAACCTATGATTGATTGGGGTACCTGAAAGAGATGGTAGAACAGAACCATTTTGGAAAACATATTTCAGGAGATTATTGAGGAGAACTTCTTCAACCTAGTAAGACAAGCCAACATTCAAATTTAGAAAATCCAGAGAACCCCAGTAAAATACTCCATGAGAAGATAAACCCCAAGATACATAATCATCAGATTCTCTAAGGTCGAAATAAAAGAAAAAATGCTGAGGGAAGCCAGAGAGAAAGGTCAGGTCACCTACCAAGTGAAACCCATCAGAATAACATCAGAAAACTCAGTAGAAACCCTACAAGCCAGAAGAGATTGGGGGCCAATATTCAACATACTTAAAGAAAATAATTTCCAACCCAGAATTTTATATCTGGCACAACTAAGCTTAATTAACGAAGGAGAAATAAAATCATTTTCAGTCAAGCAAATTCTATGGGAATTTATCACCACCAGGCCTGCTGTGCAAGAGCTCCTGAAGGAAGCACTAAATATGGAAAGGTAAAACCATTACCAGCCACCACAAAGACACACTGAAGTACACAGACCAATGACAATATGAAGCAAGTACATTAATAAGTCTGCAAAATAAACAGTTACTACCATGATGACAGGATCAAACACTTAAAAATATTAACCTTAAATGTAAATGCGCTAAGTGCCCCAATTAAAAGACACAGAATGGCAAGTTGGATAGAGTCAAGACCCATCAGTGTACTGCTTCAAAAACTTATTTCATGTGCACACACAGGCTCAAAATAAAAAGATGAAGAAAAGATTACCAAGCAAATGGAAAGCAGAAAAAAGCAGAAGTTGAAATCCTAGTTTCTGACAAAACATACTTTAAACCAACAAAGATCAAAAAAAGACAAAGAAGGGCACTACATAAGGATAAAGGGTTTAATTCAACAAGAAGAGCTAACTATCTTAATAATAGGGGGAGAGTTTATCACTCCACTGTCAATATTAGATAGATCATCAAGATAGATAACTAGCAAAGATATTCAGAACTTGAACTCTTCTCTGGGTAAAGTAGACCTGACAGATATCTACAGAACTCTCCACCCCAAAACAACAACAAATTTTTTCTTGCAGCAACAGGGCACTTACTCTAAAATTGATAGCATAATTGGAAGTAAAACACTCCTTAGCAAATTCAAAAGAACTGAAATTTTAATAGTCTCTCAGACCACAGTGCAATCAGATTAAAACTTGAGATTAAGAAACTCACTCAAAACTACATAACTACATAGAAATTGAACATCCTGCTCCTGTGTGACTCCTGGGTAAATAACAAAATCAAGGCAAAAATCAAGAATTTCTTGGAAACTAGTGAGAACAAAGAGACAACATATCAGAATCACTGGGATGAAGCTAAAGCAGCGGTAAGAGGGAAATTTATAGCACTAAATACCCACATCAAAAAGCTAGGAAGACCTTAAGTTTACATTCTAACATCACAAGTAAAAGAACTAAAGAATTAATAGCAAACAAACTCTAAGGCTAGCAGAAGATAAGAAATAACCAAGATGAGAGTGAAACTGAAGGAGATGGAGACACAAATACACTTCAAAAAAATCAGTGAATACAGGAGGTGATGTTTTGAAAAAAAAATAATAATATAGACCATTAGCTAGAATAATAAAGAAGAAAAGTCATAAACTATTGGGAGCTACATGGTTCTGCCTATCACCTGAGAAACATGAATGTTTATACTGGCCAACTTAGGGCAAGCTTGTATCCCCTTTCTACTATTGCAGCTGGTGCTCTCTTGCAAGCACTATCTCCTGGCTGGAGGCCAACCAACTCAAGCCATAAAAGCAATGCAAAACAGAACAACCCTGCTCCAAACAAGGAGAAAACAACTGCTAATTTCACTGCCTGCAACATCTTGGCTAACCAGAGGTCCTGAGTCTATCCACATGACAACTTCACTGTTACCATAACAAATATTCAAGTAAACCAGTGCAGTAAACCAGTAGACAAACTATAGGCAAGGACTCCTACAGAGTCCACTTGACTCCCCTTCCACCTCCATTGAAGCAGGTGCTGGTATCCACGGCTGGGAGAACTGAAGATGGATCACATCGCAGGACTCTGCAGACATTCCCCAGCACCAGCCTGGAGCCTGGTATCCCTGCAGGAGGCAAGATCCAGAGGATAATGACAATCACTGCAGTCTAGAAGCCCTATCTGTAGAGGAAGAGGGAGAACACTACATCAAGGGGATCACTCAGTAGTACGAAATAATCTGAATAGCAGCACTTGAGTTCCAGGTATTTCTTATGAAACAGTCTACACTAATGAGAAGAAACCAGAAAAGTAATTCCTATAATACGACAAAACAATGTTCTATAACACACCCAAAAGATTAAAGTGGCTCTCCAGCAATAGATCCAAACCAAGAAGAAATCTCTGAATTTCCAGATAAATAATTCAGAAGATGGATTATTAAGCTACTCAAAAAGGTACCAGAGAAAGATAAAAACCAACTTAAGGAAACAAAACAAAACAAAGAAACAAACAAATAGCATTTGGATGAAAAAGTCTCTAGAGAAATAGATACTATAAATGAAAAAAATAACTTTAGGAAATAAAAGATACACTTAAAGAAATACACAATATACTAAAAGGATTCAGCAACAGACTAGAACAAGTAGAAGGAATAACTTTAGAGCTGAAAGACACAGCTTTGGAATTAACACAATATGACAAAGACAAAGGAAAAACAATTTTAAAAGTGAACAAAACCTCCAAGAAATTTGGGATTATGTTAAATGATGACACATAAAAATAACTGCCATTTCTAAGGAAGAAGACAAATCTGAAAGTCTGAAAATCTTATTTGAGGGAATTATCAAGGAAAACTTCCCTGGCCTTGCTAAAGATCTAGACATGCAAATATAAGAAGCCCCAAAACACCTGCGAAATTCATTGCAAAGAGATCATCACCTAGGCATGTAGTCATCACGTTATCTAAAGTCAAGACAAAGAAAAGAATTTTAAGAGCAATGAGGCAAAAGCATCACGTTACCTATAAAGGAAAACCTACCAGATTTCTCAGCAGAAACCCTACAAGCCAGAAGGGATTGGTGTCTTATTTGTGGTCTTTTTAAACAAAACAATTAGCAGCCAAGAATTTTGTATTCAGTGAAACTAAACTTCATAGATGAAGGAAAGATAAAGTATTTTTCAGATAAACAAATGCTGAGAAAATTCCCCACTACCAAGGAAGCACTACAAGAAATGGTAAAAGGAGCTCTAAATCTTGAAACAACCCCCAAAATACACCTCCTTAAAGTGTAAGTCTCACAGAGCCTATAAAAAGAAACACACACACACATACACACACAATGAAAAAAAAAGATATTCAGTCAACAACTAGTGTGATGAATAGAACAGTACCTCATATCACAATATAATGTTAAATGTAAGTGGTCTAAATGCTCCTTGTAAAATATGCAGAAAGTCAGAATGAATAAAAATCCACTAACCAAGTATCTGCTGTCTTTAAGAGAATCACCTGACAAATAAGAACTCACATAAACATAAAGTAAAAAGATAGAAAAAGATATTCCATGCAAATGGACACCAAATGTGAGCAGGAATAGCTATTCTTGTATCAGACGAAACCAGACTTTATAGCAACAACAGTTCAAAAAGACAAGGAGAGGAATTCTATGATAATATGATTAGTCCAACAGGAAAATATCACAATCCAAAATATATATGCACCTAACACAGGAGCTCCCAAATGTATAGAACAATTACTACTAGACCTAAGAAATGAGTCAGATGACAAAACAATAATAGAGGGGGACTTCAATACTCCCCAGACAGGGACTAGGCAGGTCATCAAGACAGAAAGTCAACAAAGAAACAAAGGACTTAAACTGCACCATAGAACAAATGGACTTAAAAGATATTTACAGAACATTCTACCCCACAACTGCAGAATATACATTCTATTCATCAGCACTCCTCAACCATTCAAGTTTTATGATAAAATTGGAGAATTCTGTCACATCTTCGGGCTCCACTTCTAATTCTAGTTCTCTTGCTATTTCTGCTCCAATGGAAGAAAGCCAAGTAGTGTGACAGACAAGCAGGGAGTTCATTTTGAGGTTCATATTCTTTCTCATATTTTTCTTTAATTTAATTTACTTTTGCTCCGTGAATCATAGAAATGCATTTAAATCATTACTTCTCCTTTCAGTAAGAGTTCTCTTGCAGCTAGATTTGGACAACTCCATGCTTAGTTCTGAGGGGTACCTGGAATCCTGGCTCTGACTGGATGGGCTAAATCATGATTT
Source organism: Cacajao melanocephalus (assembly GCA_963573385.1). NCBI lineage: Eukaryota > Metazoa > Chordata > Mammalia > Primates > Pitheciidae > Cacajao > Cacajao melanocephalus. The sequence continues at coordinate 24,763 of CAUYLG010028594.1, forward strand.
AAAATGTGCTGTTTAATATTTGAAGCTCCTCTGGCAGCACCTAGGGCTAGCTTGTTTATTTATGTCTGATTGTTGGTACAAAAGGTTAATCCACCTGTCGTGGCTGTGTGACTAGGAGGCCATATGAAACCACAATGGAAGCATTTGCGTGAGCTCCCCTGAAATCAAGATTCTTGTGGTAGGCCAAATAATGCCTCCTCTAAACATATCCATGTCCTAATTCATGGAACCTATTAATGTTATTTTATATGGCAAAAACAAAGAAAAACAATTTGCCGATGTGATCACGTTAAAGATCTTGAGATGAGGACATTATCCTGCATTATTCAGGTAAGTCTTAAATGCAATCACGTTTCCTTGTAAATTTGACACACACAAAAGAAGAAAAAGCAATGTCATCATGAAGGCAGAGATTGGCATGATGCTGTCGCAGGTCAAGGAATGCCAGCAGCCACCAGGAGTCACCAGCAGTTGCAAGAGGGAAGAAACAGGTTCTCTACTAGAGCCTTTAGAGAGAGCATATCTTTGCTAGAAGTGTGATTTGGGGCTCAGTGAGGCTGAGTTTGGAATTCTGCCCTCTAGAACTATGAGAGAGTGAATTTCTGGTATTTCAAGCCCTTAGGGAAGTGGTAATTTGTTACAGTAGCCACATAAAACTAACACAGTTCCTCACACACATCTTGGTGGCTCATGATCTGGAAACAAATGTAATTCTGCAGGACTAAGAAATGATCCAGGAGACCTGAGCCTGGCAGTATGTTGGTCCCTGTTTCTGGTCTGGCTGTCTACTTCATGCCATAACCTTTGCCTTTATTAGAGACTTCCTGAGTATGCTGTGTGGAAACTTTGGAATGTTTTAGTTATTTGACCATTGTAATTTTTGCAGTTCATGTTATGAAGATTTTTGCAATGATTCTTTACTCAGTATTTTAAAACTGAGTAAGGCTTTAGTTGAGAGCTAGAAAGATGACAAAAGAGTGAGAAATCATTGTTGCCAGGATGGCTTCCTTCTATACACTGCAAGCATAGAGGAGACAAAAAGTGTATCAATGCCACTTGCAGTTGGTAGATCCAGGTTTAGGGGAATTGCTAAATCCAAAACAATAAAAATTCTAATAAAGAGGAAGTCTCAGCTGCTTTTGTCTTTTTTAGAAGAAATAAAAGTAAATGAGAAACAATCCAAGATTGCTAGAACCATAAAATTATGACTGGTGACTGAGTTTGTAAAGCAAAGGGGTATATTTATTTATTCTGAGAAAGAAGTTGGGCAGATATCTGTTTTGATCAAAATGATTCATGTCAGGCTAATAACGAATGAAATGGTTATACTGGGTTATAGGGGGAAAGAATTAATAGATTCATGAAATGGAATCATTATTCGTAACTTCATTCTGAACCCCTATCAAAATGAACTTTGTACATGGAAATATCTGCAAGATATGTGCAAGAGAGGTTCCTTAGTGAACAAAATAATACAGCCAGAATATAGATCAGGGGAGCAACTGGAAATACACATCATCCACAGGTGACCACTATGCCTTAAGCCCTGTATTATCTTCCCTAAGGAGTTTTCTAACCCCATAGCTGAAAGAGTTCCGCTCTGTAATCATTTATAATCAGATGATGCCAAACATTCATCAAAGTTCAAGAGTGGAGAGCAGGCACTCAACCTGGAAACTAGCTGAGTTGCAGTATATTAATTGCTGTAATTTAATGACGAAGAAACAGATAAACCTGGAAGAGTCAGAATTAAATAGGTAATACTTATGACAAATAAACTAGCTTATAACAATATTAATGTGGTGTTATGACTTTTTATTGATTCTTGGGCATTAGCCAATGGAAATAGGCCTTTGATTGACTAGAAGACATAAGGAGCATCTTATAGAAGTCTTTATGGACTTGGAGTGGGAAAATCAAAGTGAGGCTAGACTAGGGTGGACCTTACTCTGCCTTATTCCACATCTGGAACAGGATGTGGTTCTTATTTCTAAGATGGAGCTTTTCTGTTTCAGCTGGATACTGAGATTTTAAAGAAGTGTTAACAGAGCCTTTCTATACTGCCCGGGCTGAAACTTTACATCCCCTAAAACTCTCTGACCTCTACTGTCTTAGTCCTGCTCTCAATTCAATATTAGCCATATTCTGTAAGAATCATGTAGTTTTTTCGTATGGCTGTGAACCTCATCTCTCAATCTTAAATAAGTACTATTTCTTTAAAACACACAATTTCAGTATTTTTCATGTCTTTCCTAGTTTTTCTGTGTAGAAGCTGGCACTAGGTGTATAAACTGTCCTAGAGCAGAAGTTTCTTTAAGCTCAATATAGCTTTCAAATGTTATTCTCTGCAGTTCCGGTGTTAAAATTTTTACACTTGATATTCCTTCTCACTTTGATATTCCTTCTCACTTGCTTGACTTATTGTTCCTTCCTTTCCCACATATCTCATGAGTATTTTCTTGCAAATTCTCCTAATTTAAAACTTTTTAAATACTGTTTTCACTTATAAGACATACTACATCCTCACAGTTTCTCATTCTTAACAAATGTACATTTGCAAATTTATAAACTTAATATATCCCTAGTTAAAACCAGGAAGAGAAACAAATTGTATTATAATGTAGAACTATGTGGCGATTAGTTATTTTATCAAAATTAACGTAGAATTTGCATATTAGAACTTCATTCTACACAAATTGGAAAGGTGTAAATTTCATTTAAACCTGCAAAAACAAAAATATAATATTTATCTAAATTTTACACTAAGAAAGTTACCTTCATCTTACCTTTGATAGCATTTAAAACACCTACTTAGTGCTACATGTACCAATCCTTGGTTGCCACTCCAAGAAAACCACCCAGTCAGAAGCAGCCACTGGGCTGAACATCTAGCAGTTTAGGAATAATCTGTGTGGACTGGTGGGCAATGATCACACTAGCTTTTCTTACCCCCTAGGGATGCCTTGGCAAAGCCCAAGATTCTGAAATATAATAAAACTATGAGAATTTTTTTCAAAATTAAACAATTATTTAGAACAATATTCATTCCACAATAGCAAATATATTAGATTTCTTAGTAAGATTTGAACATAAATTCATATCCATTATAATAAGTATCAGTTCTTGTAAAGTTCTTCCCTTTAATCAGTAGCAAAAATGAATGCAAATTATCCCTTGCTTTAGAGGGAGGGAGGGAGGGAGGGAGGGAGGGAGAGAGAGAGAGAGCACTTCACTAGTTCTGATGCACATCTGACCATTTGCAAAGTTTCTTTTGGTAATTCAATTAGAGCATTTGACATTTCAGTAATACTTTCGGTCATGTAGTTACCTTTATATCCTCAAGGGGGCACTTTAATATAAGCTAAATCACTTCTCAGCGATGATGACAGTTCTCTATGAGCAGAATAATGATTTTACTGAATTTCTACCTTTTGATATAACATTTTTCATATGTAATCTTTGAACATTTTATAGTAAAAACTAAATATAGGTGTGTAATTCTTTAATTCTGTAAAATTTAAGATAGTTTTCTACTTAGGCAAAATTCATATTTTCTTTCATCAGTTTCCCTATTATGATAGTTGTCAGATTATCAAGAATCTTAATGGTATTTTTCATTCTGTGACTGGTAGTAAAATTAACAGTGACACTTCATTGATTCTATGGGATTAATTTCCACAGGGTTATCTAGTTTTCACGTTTGTATTCTAATCAAATATGTATATTTAGTAATAGCTCAATCCACTTACAAATTCCCTTTGAAGGAAGATTCTCTTCACGTAACAATTCTAAATTATGAAGATGTTAGGATAAGTTTCAGGATACTTAATGTTTAGGAGAAAGATAGCAACTAGCCAGTCTCAGGTTTAGGTATCTCTAAGGGAAACCACAGATGGAAACATAATAATGAAAATGTTATTCTCAGTGATATAGTGTTTCCAAGACTGAAGCCATATGCAGCAGTCAAAAAAAAGATACCCTTGCAAGAGAAGAATGTGTCCTTCAATGATAAGGAGAATCTAAGAGTAAAATTTCTCTTTCTGATGGAGATAAGAGAGTTGCATAAAGTTAATATTAGTCCTCTTTTTTTTTAAACCTGATTTTCTTGATAATATAGGCTACTTATTATATATCACATTTAAATTTTTTAGTAGTAATTACCACACATTTATTTGTTCAGAATATTGACAGATAAATAATGAAATATTGAAGGATAAAACAGAACTAGAGTTTTAAGGTCTTCAATATATGTTAATATTTAAGTTTGCTAAGTTTTAAATATTAACCATCATCTCAATACTTTAATAATTTTGTATTTTCTTTCACTCTATATTCTGACCACTGCCTTCAGTATCAGAATTTTTTAAACTCACACTTAGGTTCAGATTCTATGTATATTTAATTAAGTTATAAAAGAAGTAATCAGCCTACACAACTTCGGAGCAAACAAAAATATGAAAACCACCAGTTAAATGTTGAAGATTACATTTGGAATGAATTGTCTTACTTGCCAATTTTAAGAACGTGTAACTGGATATATTGCTTTATAGGAAATGCTTTCCATTTACTAAAGTTATTTCCATAGGCCCCTTGTGTAACATCATAGTATATTATTTAATATAAATTTACTATAGCTACTACCAAATGTCTGCCTGCCATGTCAGGTTACTTAATTTTCTATCCCAGTGTCCTTTATAATGGGAGCATTCAAGCTTGAAACTGTCTACTCAAACTTTCAACTATAGGTGTCAAATACAATTGTAAAAATTAAACTTCAATTTTGTTTGAGTCTCTTGGCAGCTTAAAATAAATGGTGTTTTCTAGGCGCAGTAGTTCACCCCTGTAATCACAGCACTTTGGGAGGCCAAGGCAGGTGGATTACTTAACCCCAGAAGTTCAAGATAAGCCTGAGCAACATGGCAAGAGCCTGTCGAAAGAGAGAAAGAGAGAAGGAGAGAAAGAGAGGGAGAGGGAGAGGGAGAAGAGGAGAAAAGAAAGAAAGAGAGAGAGAGAGAGAGAGAGAGAGAGAGAGAGAGAGAGAGAGAGAGAAAGCGAAAGAGAAAGCGAAAGCAAAAGCGAGAAGACCTGGGCATGATGGCACACTCTGGTAGTCCCAGCTACTAGGGAGGCTGAGGTTGGGAGGATCACAAAGACCAGGAGGCAGAGGTTGTAATGAGCCAAGATGATGCCACTGCACTCCAGCCTGGGCAACAGAGTGAGACTTGGTCTCAAGAAACAACAAAACAAATCAAAACAAAACAAAAAATCCATGCTGTTAGTTGTATGAAGCCCCTGTTAAACAAATCATACTTAGGTTCAGTACACAAATTAGTGTATACTTGAGAATTATTGTTGGATTTCTTATCTGGGACCCAGGAAGTATCACAGTATACTAAAGAAGCCATAGTAAGGTGTAGAATCTGCATTGATATATTTGGTTTCAGGAAGGAGTAACTGTATAGAATTTGAACAAAGATCCAAGTCTCCTAGCTATAATTACAATTTCTTGGCACAAGAAAGGTTCCATTTTAAAAATACTGGAAATATGACATATCCATAAGTAAATCATTCATTGATATGTGTTATGCCCCATGTATCCTCCTTTGAAATCTGGCCACAAAAGTACTCAAAAGAGTAAGTCCAAGATGGGGCAGGCAGACTCCACTGGAGAAGTATGACAAAGAAAAACTCCTGAGACTCACGTATAGGGAACATAAATATCTCAAGATAATAAAACATGTCAGTAAGAATAAACATTACAACTGATTACACTTCACCCAGTAGTTTTGTTCAACCAGTGTAGAACTTCTAAATTAATTGAATCAAACACTGAAAACTGACATTATGGTCCCTTGATCCATTGCTCAATCTGAGATTACCCATTCTTAATAGCTATGAGGGATTGATTATTTCAAGCAAGTGAATCTCCAGGAAATATTCATTTCTCACAGGCATTAATTAGGCCTTGAAGCTCCTGGCACTGAAGATTTTAGTAACTGAACTTACTTACACCAGCTGAGTTGCCCACCTTGGCCTCTATTACAAATACTTCACTTCTATATTAAGGCTACTGTGAGTATTACTAGATACAATGGTATCTAGTTCAGACATTTAATTTTCACAAAACTCATAAAATTGAAACTTAAAAAAAATGCATGCATATGATGTTATAAAACAGCACTCTATAGAACAGTGTCCCAAGCAAAGTAAAAAAAAAAAAAAGAAAAAATTATTTTCCTTTTTTTGAAGTCTAGCTAAACTCTTTAATCCCTAGTTAATTGGATGCCAAGATATCTAACAATAGAAATGACTGATAAGCAATCAGTGAGCTGTATTTTTTGAGAACTTATGTTGGATAAATGATAAGTGAACTTTAAAGCATTAGGTTTTCTGTCTCCTCTTAACCTTTATATTCCTTATATACTTCAAAGAAAGCTTCCTTCAAGTACCAAGAAGAGATGAAAGAAAGATTAGAAAATGAGAGTTGGACTGTGACTGTTTTTCTGGTAGAATGTTTCAATGGTCTAAAACTGGTCAAACAAATCCATAATGTAGACCTTTGTTATCTTGATTCCCAGAGCTAAAGGTAAACAAGTAAAGTAAACGAATTATTTTTCAATAGACCATAAATGTACTTTAGGAAATGTAAAGTAGGCTATAAATATATACATACATGTACACACAATACATACCATTATAAAATATAAATTTTATTGTATGACAACACTATTTTTTTCTGATGATTACCAATAATGTCAGAGACATGCTCATTATATTTTTGAGAAAATATTTTCTAGAATGTATTCTGCATATTATCATTGTAGATTCATGGTATTGTGATGTGATTTAATATAAGAAGCCTTGAAGAGCCACTGCTAGGGCTTTTAGTGGGATAGACAGTTTAAAATAATGCCCGAAAAACCTATGGTATAGGCAGCACAGAAAAAATTAAAAGAATTTACTCCAGAGATTGAATATGAGTTACTTTGTGATATTTAAATAAATACTAATATATAATGAAGGAGTGTTGCTACTTGACTCAGTCATCTATCACCAAACAATGTCTATGATTGTATTAATGCAGAGAACTGGAAAATAACAGAATGATAATAAGAGTATCCTCAGTGCTGGAACACACCTTGCTGTTTCCGGAGGAAAAATATGTCAAGAGAAAAGAAGTAGAGGCTTGTGCTGAGGTATGTACACATTCTGCAAAAGCAAGAATTAAATATCAGTTTTTCAGGAAAACTGACAAAGGGGAAAAAGCCACCATCTGGTCAGCATTGGTGTCACCGGAATGGGGAGCACTTGTCAGATTGGTGTAACAATAAAATTCTTAAGACCATCACATTCTCTCTTTTATTTCAAATTCATTAGTATCTAGAAGCATTGTTTTTCACAATTGCTGAAATTATTTTTGAAAAATTAAAGTTTTTGTAGGAAAATACATTTTGATAAGAACTTGACCCATAAGTTAGAACATAAGAAAGCCCAGATGAGGGCCAAAATAAGGAATTGAGAGACAATATAATACTATAAGACAGGAAGACATTGTCTCTTGAAGCCCCAGTTAACTGGGGCTTAGTTAGTTCAGAAATCCACATATCTTCCTCATGACTTTCAACACCATTCACTCCTACATATGAGCATGAGATACCTACCCCTCGCTCCCTCATCTTGCACACACACACATACCACATTTTCAATAAAGATGTCAAGGCCTCTAAATGTTGGAAGTGTTTGTGGAAATGGTGAAGAAGTTGAGGTGGAATAAAGACAACACATAGTAGAGCGAGCCGAAAAAACTGTGGAAGTCAATGAAGTAATATGAAATGAAAAAAAAATAATAAAAGAAAGATTATTTTAACAGTCACAAACTTTGAATTTAGTGGTCCAGTCCATGGTTAACCAGATTAATAAGAGGCAGAAAGTTATTTAGCTGTTATGTGGGTTTTGTAAATCAATAAATATTTTTAATGAACATAATAGTTCCTATCTTCTTGATTTGACAAGCATCATTACCAAAACAGTCTCTAGACACAGTCTGAGAATTTTTGAATGTGCAAATTTTAAGAACCAATCTTGGGCCCTAGTGAGCCAAAGACTTTGCTCCATGACATGTTTGATTTTCTTCTTCTTCTTCTTCTAATGTTTAAAGACAAAATAAATGAGAAACTATTAGTAAGAACCTAACTATTACAGGTTTCTAGATGTAAGTTGCTGAGATTCTAAATAAGTCGTTTTCTTCAAGGAACTAATTTTCTGTGAATGTGACTCTGAGCTCTACTTGTTTTCATTTTCTCTATCTGTGTGTTTATATAATTTTACATAGAAAATGCTTTTGCTCCCTGTGGTGGGACTTCTGAAAATGAAAGCAAAGTAATACCATCAAAAGAATCATCAAAATATGAATAGGAGATGATTCTATATTAGAGCTAAAGGAAAAAAAAACATGAAACATTACTTAGGTTGGAATAAACGAAAAATGGTGGCAATCTGCAAAAGGGTGCCTTTCTGTGTTTGAGATGGAGGCAGCAACAGGAGTTTGCATATCAGATGATTTGAAATCAACCAAATGAAGAGAAACATTGGAAACATGTCACTGAATATGTACACTTGTAGGCTGTATAGGTGAGGTCATATTTCAAACATCGGAAAAGAAATAATTCCTATGAGGCAGTAAATGTTAAAGAAAAAATTTAGAGGTACAGTGACAGAACTAGAATTGAAGATTGCCTCAGACCTTTAGGCTGACTTTAAATATGCTTCTTTAAAACAGAAATTATAACTGAAAACCATACTTTGTAAATGTATGCTCGATGATAAATATAAATGTTACTGAAGAAAAACACAGAATTAAAAGAAGAAGAATGGTGGAAGATGTAAAAGAAAATACAAGGTAAGTTTTAAAGAATAATTATGAGAATAAATGAAAGGGGAGAAAAGATACCTTTTTTAGGAACTGAAGTCAAATAGGTTCACATTTTTTTCATCTACCAGCATCCAAGTATAACTTTTTTCCTCTAAAGTATAATAATACTTTTTTTAAAAAACTGAGTTTAGCACATGGCTAAGAAGTCTTTTATCTCCACAAAAAAAGCCATCTTCAAGTTGGTTTATGCCTAACATTTATCATACTATAGTTTGTAAGTTTTGTGCTATGTAATGCAGTATAAGATTGGAAAATGCTGATCATTATCACTGCTGAAATAATCAGATGTCAGAGAGGACAGAAGCCTGTAACACAGTTTGTATCTATCCACAAAATGCAAAATAAGTTCATTGTCTGGTCTGCCAACATTCAATGCACGGCCTTTGATCGAGCAAGAGAATCAGAAATCCAAATTTAAGCAATTATCCTGGCATACAAAGCTTGATACAGTCATTAGGTTTTATGCTGTTTTAAAGCAAATGTGTTACCAGAAACCCAATTTACTCCTGACAGAATACAATTAGACAACCAAAGCACGAAGACTGTCAAAGGATTTGTCCAACTGAAGCAGGCTGCTGACATAAGATACCTTGCTATCAAAAATATATTTATACACTTAAGGATTTTTAAAAACCAAGTTTTTTTTTACTTCCTTATTAATTCCTATAAATATCTCATTCTTTCTAAGACTGATGTTTAAAAAGAGTGTTTTTTCTGTGTTAACATCTCTACTGCATGGGTAGTGGTACTCTAATTTAAATGACGGTGGGACAGCTGGCCCAGCATGTTGGCACTAAAATAAAAAGAGGGAGGGTAAAAAAATGCATGCCCAGTAACAAATAAGGTTACAAGCAATGAGCTGTGACTAAGAGGAACTTCAGAGCTTGAAAACTCTTTTCAAATGCCTTCTCCCCTTCCTCAACCAAGTTCTGACAGGTGAAACTTCTTCAAACATGAATTTGAAAGACATGTCACAACATGACAAATAAATTTCATCCTGATGAATATGAGTATATTATAATATAATGATGTACCTTTTGACTCTTAAGCAGCTAAATAGCTGAGATACTGATTTAAAAAAAAATCTAAAGTCAACTTTTTTCTGATTAGCATTTCAAACCTTGTAAGATCACGGAATAGTTTTCCTAATTTAGTCCAAGAAATGATATATAAGAGTTCTTCAAAGAAAGGTGGTGGAACCAAAGGAATACAAAGCTCTATGGAAAAAAAAGATTAACATATGACAAAGGGCAAAGTATAGTTAAGAAATAATGAAAAATTCTATGTTAAAGGAATATAATCCAGGACTTTTTTTCACAGTAAGAGTTTCAGATTAACTTTGGTTTATATTTAAAAAAATATTTGATAGATTTGGTTATATAGATAGATAAATTAATATATTTATTTACTAAACAAATGTTCAGTAAGGGCATACTATATTCCAGGTACCATCCAGGTTCTGGAAAATGAGCAGTGAATAAGAGAGATAATTTTATGCTATTAAGGGTCTAACATTCTTATGTGGATATTTTATAATACACATGTTAGGTTATTCCAAGTAGTGCTACATTTTAAAAGGAAATTGAAACTAGCTCCTATGATAGCAAACAAGTGGAATGGTTATGGTCAACATCGGATAGGAGTTAAAAAAGGTCTGTCTGAGGGGATGACATTTGAGTTCACCAGGTGCTGAGAGATGCTTCAGGCAGCGGAAGAGCACCTGAAAAAAAAAATGAACTTACAAAAGGAATAAAAAAGAGCAGTCTGGCTAAACTTTGCTGACAAAGAGTGACAAACAATGGAGTTGCTAAGAGATGGCAGAGAAGTAAGCAGAAGTCAGGTTATGGAGAAACTCTAAGGCTAGTAAGAAGATTGGCTTTAATCTTCTGTATAGTGAAGAGTCACTGGAAGAAATGCAGCAGGGGTGTAGTTGACCTGATTCATAATTTAAAGAGATCAATCACTGTGAATTTTAGGGAGATAAGAGTTGTCAATTAAAGGACTTATGGCTGCAGTGTAGGAAAAAGGTAATGATGGCTTGGACTATGTGTTCCATGAAGACAGATAGAGGTGGATAGGTTTGAAATATATTTTGCAAGTAGTGTTAATAAGAATTTCTCATAATTGGATGTAGGAATTGAGAAAAATTTTAAAAATCAAGAATGACTCTTTGCTTTTTATTTGAGCCATTCGATAAATGTAGTGCATTTCCGGAGTTGCAAGGGACCCACTTATCATTTTGTAGGAGTTAAATGTATTCTGTCAGTAAAGGAGTATCAACAGAAGTAGTTAAGTAAGGAAGTATCAATCAGATCTAATTTTTTATGACTATAACATTGGCAACACTGTAGAGAATGAAGTAGACTTTGGGGAAGATGAATATCAAGGATAACATATAGCTTTCTGTTAAAATATTTCCTGGGAAGCATGAAAGTATCTCTCAGATGATCCCTGATTTTACATTTCCTAAATAAAGAAGCGCTAGTAATTATATATAGATATATAATACTTTGGAGACAATTAGCTTTAATTCTCCCCAAATACAAATGATTCACTTAATTCCAGGCCTTTTAAGTGACCTAATTCTTTATTCTGGTAGGTTCTTTAGTTTTCTAGGCTATAAAATATGGAGAAATAATACATAAGGTGAGTATTCATAAAAGTAAATTTTTATAGGATAGATGACACTAGAATCCATTACAAATCATTGCAGAACAGGCCAATATTGACAGGACTTTTTCTCACAACACTTAAAAAAATTTTTTTTCATTACTATGATTAGAAGAAACCCATTCCTAAAATAATCTGGTTGCTTGTTTTACATATCAGCAAGGAGGATGACTGGCACAAGCTCTTTTCTCACTTTGGGGATAATAATTCAAGGAATAAAATTAGCTGCTTGCAACCCATTAAAGGAAAAAATGAATGGACCTCATTTTTAAAAAGACATTTAGTCTTAGAATGGCCTTGTAAGCAGGAAGAAAATCAAGCAACAGTATGGGAAAAAATATTTCCAAATCACATATCTAACAATAGACTTATATCTAGAATACAGAAAGATCTCTTAAAAATCAAGAGTAAATACACAAATTATCAAATTAAACAATGGAGAATATAGAAAAAGACATTTCACCAAAGTAATGGCAACTAATTGCATAAAAAAGTATTCAAGGTCCTTAACTATTAAATAAGTCCAAATTCAAGCCGCAATGATATATCACTACACATCTATCAGAATGGCTAAAATAAAACATAGAAATAAGATCAAGTGCTTAAGAAAATAAAGAAAAACTGAATCAATTTTACATTACTTCTGGTATGTAAAATGGTACAATCTCTATGGAAAATGGTTTGGCAATTTCTTTAAAAAAAAAAAAAGCTGAAACTGAAAATGCTGTAAAAACTAACATAATCATACTCCTGGGCATTTATTACAGAGAAATGAAAACAGGCTCACAAAAATCTGTATACTAATGATCAAAGCAAATTTATTTGTAATAGCTCCAAAATGGAAACAACCCAAATAGCCTTCAACTGGTGAAAGTTAAACAAAATCTGATACATATGTACTATAGCATACTACTCAGCAATAAAATATTACAATATATTAACTATGGCCACCATGTTGTATAGTAGGTATCTTGAACTTAATCATCCTATATAACTACAATTTTCTACCACAAAAATGATAACTATGTGAGGTACTGCCTAAGTTAATTAGCTAAATGTAATATTTTCATGATGTATATATATACTTCCAAACACCATGTTGCATATGATGAATATATACAACTTTATGTTGATTAAAAAGATCAAATATACATTAAAAAATAAGATATCATTGATATAAGCAACAACTTGAATGAATCTTAAGGGAATTATGCTGAGTGAAGAAAGGCAATCTCAAAAGGTTGTATACTCTGTAATTACACTTATACAACATTCTGAAAACAGCAATAACATAGAGATGGAAAACATTAGTGGAATGGGGCAGGGAAGGATGTGGCTGTGGCTATAAAAGAGTTTGATGTAGTATATGTACACGCATGATTGTACAATTATATAAAAATAATGTTACAATTGTGATGAAACCTTTATGACTGCGATAGTGGTCACAAAAAAAATCTATACATGAAATAAAACTTTATGTAACTAGATATAAACACACAGGCAAATGAAGGCATGTAAAATTGGCAAAATCTGAATATAGTCTGTGGATTGAAGTTCATTTTATGATAGTGATATTGTATTACAATTATCCAAAGTGTTGCAATTGAGAGAAATTCTTGAGTGGTATACAGCATTTCTCCATATCATTTCTCACAATTTCATGTAAATCTAAAATTATTTCAAAATAAAATTTTTTAAAAATTGCTGCTGGCATCCTGAAGAGAAGGTGAAAGCAGACTGAATAGCTACAATGTGAATTATGGCTTTTCACGTGACTAAAACCATGAAAAGCTAGCTTCTGATTTTACAGATCACGTTATTTTAATTACTCTTCTTCATTCTCTTAGATTAGGGCAGCATGAGCTGCAAGCAAAAGTGAAGTTAATTCCCTGTGATGTTTATTTGCCTTTAGCAACAGATATTTTATCTTTGCCTTAAATTATAGCCATGGGTGAGTTCTGTAAGTGCTCTCATATTGTGGATGATGGACCATCTGTAACAGAATTACCTGGTGTGCTTTGGAAGCAATGCAAAGCTTTACACTGTACCTTCCAGCTATTCAGAATCTGGGTGCATAGTAAAGATCTCCAGAAAACCATTTGAGGTTTCTTTCAAGTGATTTCAGCATTTTAGTGTTAAAAGTATCATCTATTTAAAGAAAGGAAATGTAGCATGCATAATGGTTCAGCCTTGGCTTTGAAAGCAGGCAAGCAAGCCTGTGTTGGATTTTCTTATCCGTCGCTTCCTAACAATTGGAATTTCATCAAGTTTGCTAACTTAAGCTCTTCATTTATTAAATATTAGTAATAACACAGGACTTGGTGAGGACTTAAAAAGTTAAAATTTTAAATTCCTTAAAAAGTTGCCTGAAAAGCACATATTCAATAACACACATATCTATTTATTGATCTATATATGTATCTATCAGATCTATCTATCATCTCTGTTTTTATCGATAATTTTGATATTTAAATGCTTATGTAACTCTTCCACTTAAAATTATAAATATTTGACAAGAATTTAGATGTTTATTTTTTCATATTGCACCAGGGTCCTAGATGACCTGGTTAAACTAAAGTGTTCTTAATTGACTTCTTTGATAACATAGATACATTTGAAAAAGACGGGCATCTTAGGTAGTTTGTCTAATATTGCTACAATTATTTCTATCTCATACCTCATATGTAATCTGCAAGTTCTAGTTTGTAAACAAGGTATGATATTGACCTAACTTCGTAGGACACTGAACCAATTTTTTTTTTCATTTACTTTATTGGCCCCAAAAGCAATGTAATTATGAATTAATTATTCACAACAAATGATTTATTATATTTCAGTGTCTAATTTATGTACTGCTAAATCTATTTTGGAGCCTTCAAATGAAATGAAAATTGATTCATTGTTAAAATAAATTTTTTTGTTGTTTGTGTTATCCCATTTTTGAGCTTACAGAAAGGAAGAGATATTAGCTCAGTCAAATGTGAATATATCCCTGCTGGGACTAAAGAGTTCACCAGCTCTGTGCACCTTGGCATAGATATTTGTTGAAAACAAATTTTTTAAATTTTTTTTCTTTCATTTCATTAACATTTTAAGAGTAACTACATTTATAGAATCACTGCAGTGAATTAGTCTCTAAATGATGTATGAAATTAAATATCCTTGCCAACCTCAGATAATGGGCTGAGTTTTGCTATGCTCAATTATTTCTTCAAATGTTTGTGTGTTCAGTTCTATTTAAATTTCATTTTTTTAACTACAAGTATATATTTTTTAAATTTATTCAAAAGAATAGTACAGTTATAATTTTGATATAATAAAGGATTATTGAGAATAACTTTGGAAATTTCATTGTAATATATTACTATATTCCACATATTAATGTGTGGAAATATAGTGTTTTCTTCATTTATGTAGCCTACAAACACCTCTAAAAACACTCAGGCCAATTCTTTGCCAGGGAAACTTAATGTATTGAGTAATTCTGAGCCACATTATCAATATCTAAAAATTATTGCATTGGACTCACAGAGACCACAATTGCCCATGGTTAAGATCAATTTTAAGATAATTGAGTTGTATATCCACAGGTTTCAATATTTATTTTACAAGCATAAAATATTGTAAACTGTATAGATTTGTCGGAGATAAATACATTTCAAAATTTAGCTTAAAGTGTGAATAATATACCTTTCCCTCATTATATAAAAGTTGCTTTTTTTCCCAAAATGATACGATTTATTTCCAATGACTCTGGATATCTTCAAATATTTCAGAATTACAAATAAATATTCAATGTAATAAAAATTACAGGTAAATATCTAAATAAGAGAGTCTATTATAGATACAATCGAGATTCTCAACCATTTCTTATTCTTACTTATACTTGGATATATTTCAATTTAGCTTCCCTATTTACTAGACTCAACATAGAGTAAAAACTGAGTACTAACAAGGCATGATTCAAGGAACAGTATTTTAGAAGAAATTACTAATTCATAATTTCTACCTCATTTTGGTTAGATTTCAGATAAGATTTATTATAATTAGCATTCTAACTTCAGACCTTGATGATTATACAATGTTTTGTATTAAATTATAAAGTTATGACTTTTTAATTTTTTTGGTAGAGAAACTTTTAACTATAATTGTAATATATTACTTAGTCTGAACACTGGAGGCCCAATTCCAAGTTTTTTATATAAAATTCACCCCTTCTTTATCCACAGAGACAAATTATTCAGTGTGACTTAAAAGAAATATCTGATGTATATCCATGCCTTAGGTTAGCTTTCCCATAATAAAGATGGGAAGAGGACCTTTTATTTAGGAAAGAGAGAGTTCTTGGGAAAAATTGTTGCAAGGTAGTGAAGGAAGCAGAACTGAGCAGAAGTTGCACTCCAATGTATTTGGAAAAGAGGTAACAGTTTATCTTAGGAGAAGTGCTGAAGCTGAGGTGGCCCTTCAGACTTGTCCCAAGTTGAGGGAAGGAGGAAAGGTCTTTATACCCTCACACTGACCAGTTATTGGATGCAGTTTGCCCCTGGATAGAGTGTGAAACCTAGTGTGAAGCAGTTCTCTTTGGCTAAGTGCCATTTTTTTGCTATGGTCTGAGCTCTGGGCTATTGGCAACCCAAAAACCCTAGAGCTTGAGTGCCTCAGTCCTGAAGGGCAAATCTGGGTGGTGTACCATAGTCCACCCAGCGTGATGTTCATGTTCACTTGTTTCATATGGTAAGTTCATAGGATCTAGGAAAAATAGCTCATTCAGAATTCTCATTAATCTCTTTTCCTGAGAAACAACTGAGGAAGATTAGTGGGAGAGTTTCAGGCCTACCACTATAGTTTTTCTCAGAATCACAGTGAATATTCATCACCTCCTTCTGTAAATCATACTAGACTCCCCTCACTCCTGGTTAGCACATCTGCTGGTCTAGGTAGCTTACTGTGTGGAGCAATCTAGACTCTCATCCCTGAGGGGGTCAGACCCTGGTCACCATATCCTACTGTATTTGTCTTTTTATCATCAAAATTGGGCCAAAAATTACCAAGAGATATCAAAATAGGTGACCTGGGTATAAAACTCATTCTTCTATCTTCCAATTTTATTACCTCAGTCCTACCTCTTCCTAAAGATGAATTCATTACCCCTTTCACAACTGTGACTCTTTTCTTTCTTGTTCATCTTATTGCCTGAAGAACCCAACATAACCAGCGGCTGCTCTAGCTTAAACTTTAATGGGGCCTTTACTATACTCTTTGATATGGCTCTGTGTCCCCACCCAAATCTCATCTCGAATGGTAATCCCCTCCTGTTGATGGAGGGACCTGGTGGGAAGTGATTCACTCATGGGGACAGTTTTCCCCCATGCTGTTTTCATGATAAGGAGTGAGTTCTCACAGGATCTGATGGTTCAAAGGTGGCAGTTTCCCCTGTTCTATCTCTCCTGCAGCCTTGTGAAGAAGGTGCTTGCTTCTCCTTTACCTTCTGCCAAGATTGTTAGTTTCCTGAGGCCTCCCTGGCATGTAGATGTGTGAATCAATTAAACCTCTTTTATTTTTAAATTACCCAGACTCAGATAGTTATCTTTATAGCAGTGAGAAAATGGACTAATATACTCTTCAACAGATTTATGTTTACTCTGGGAGCCAGAGTAAACCTATAGACTCTAGAGTCACAAATTATTAAGTAGGTCAGTTGGTAAGATAGAAACTAGAGCCATTCCTATATCCACTGGTTCCTGGACCCATATATTCTAATATTCTACATATGTATATATACATACATATATAAACACACACACACATAAAGCATCTTAGAGGGTAGTATCCTATCTTCACAAGGTTATTAGCTCCAAGTTGCCAACATAGCTGTCCTTTCAAAAGGTCATCCCATTATCTCAGTAGTATTAAACAAGGAATGAGTTTGCCATTCCTTCCCCCATCCCATAGGGTGCATTAAGCAATGTCTGGGAATATGTTAGGTTTCACAGTTGGGTTGGGGTGACCCCGACATCTAGTGGGCAGATTTTGTGATTTGGTAATTCTAATAAATGTAATATGAAACACTGTAAAACCTACTCACACACACAAAATTATCTGGTCCAAAATTTCCATAGTATAGAGGTCAGAAAGCCTTATATTAGCTCATCAGACTACAAGCTTCTGGCTGCTGTTATATGACTACCAGACTGATGGTCATGTGTCAGCTGTAATTTTTCTTTTGCCATGAAGTATTTCTTTGGTCTTGCTGGACATTATATTATGTAATGATTTCCCTTTAGGACTGAGACACTGTAGCTCAGGGGGTTTGGGTTGCCAACAGATTATAGCTGAGACCATAACACAACATTTTATAAGACTGTAGATTATGGTTCTGCCATGACAGTATTAATAGGAAAAGCTAACCCATATCTGGAATATGTATCATATTTATCCTAGTTAATGATAATTATAGTTGGCCATTGAACAACACAAGTCTGAACTGCATGAATCCATTTATAAACTAATTTTCTTTGCCCTCTGCCACCTCTCACCACTGAGACAGCAAGATCAACCCTTCCCCTTGCTCATTCTCTTCATCCTACTCATTGTAAAGACAAGGATGAAGACCTTATGGTTATCCACTTTCACTTATTGAAAAGTAAATATATTTTCTCTTCCCTATAATTTTCTTAATAACATTTTCTTTTCTTGAGCTTATTTTATTATAAGAATATAGTATATAATACATAGAACATACACAATATATGTTAATCAATGTTTATACAATCAGTAAGGCTTCCAGTCAATGGTAAGCCATTAGTAGTTTCATTTTGGGGGAATCAAAAAATGTGTATGTTTTAACTATGTGGGAGCTTTAATACCCTTAACTCCCACATTCTTCATAGGTTAACTGTACTGCTTTTTCATGGTATAAACTTTCTGATGCAATGAACTAACCATTAAATGACTAGTTGGCCTCCTCAAAAAGTGATGTTCAGCTAGGAAATCAGTACTGATTTGTGTTTCTGCAAGTTTTGATATTTGGCAATAACAGCAGTTAAATCTCTTTTGGAAAATAGAAGGCTAAGGGTTTAAACATGCATATGCTTCACCCCTGGCAATCATGGCAACTTTATTCATACTCTGACAGTTGATGAAATGGGTAGATTGAAATCAACTGGATGGGTTATTGTATCTATATGGCACTTTAATTCTTCTGCCATGCTAAATGGTTTTAGGTGTGTTAACATGTGAATCAAAGATCCTCATACTTTGTGCCCACTCATGTATGAACAACTGAATAACTCTTCTTCACACCTCTTTATCTTTCACAATCCTATCGTTCCTCTTCAAGGATAATATGCAGCTATCCAAGCCATTTATCATTCCTTGCTGTTTCATGTATATACTTAGTGTGGGGTGCTTCAATTTAGCAAAAGTTAATGGCTAGGTACAACACCTAAAGCTCAGCACAGTGAGAGGATTTCATTTCAGTCCTACTTTTCATAGGCAACCCT
Source organism: Cacajao melanocephalus (assembly GCA_963573385.1). NCBI lineage: Eukaryota > Metazoa > Chordata > Mammalia > Primates > Pitheciidae > Cacajao > Cacajao melanocephalus. The sequence goes on from CAUYLG010028594.1 coordinate 43,867, forward strand.
GAATGAGTGTGTAATGAAGTAACAATACATTTTTATCCGCACCAGTACACTGAGGCACTTTATCCATGAGCTGTCCTTAGATATTCTCCTCACCCATAATAATGTGTAAGAGGCTATACCCCCAATATGGAAATAAGTTTGAGTTGAAAGAAATTTCTACAATTTCAGCTTGTCTCAAATGCTAATATAAAAACTAAAAACCTATTTTCCATCTTTAATGAAAGAATAAAATTATGAATATGTAAAATTCACTGGAATATAGAAAAATATGCTATTGTTAATCCTTTTATCACATAACAAAGAAATATGATATTATGATAAACAGAGATTCAATAAATAGGCTGGGGGTGGTAATGTGTGCCTATAGTCCCAGCTACTTGGGAGGCTGAGGCAGATTGCTTGAGACCAAGAGTTTGAGGCTGCCATGCACTATGACTGCATCTGTGAATAGCCACTGTGCTGTAGTCTGGGAAACACAGTGAGACTTCATGGTTATAAAATAAATAAATAGGCCAGGCTCAGTGGCTGATAACTGTAATACCAGCAATTTTGGAGGCTGAGGCAGGCAGATGGATTGAGCTTAGGAGTTCTAGTTCAGCCTTGGAAAGATAGTGAAACCTCATCTCTACAAAAAATACAAAAATTAGCCAGGCATGGTGGTACGTGCCTGTAGCCCGTGCTGCTTTGGAGACTGAGATGGGAGAATTGTTTGAGCCCAGGAGGAGGAGGTTACAGTGAGCTATGATTGTGCCACTGCACTGTATCCCGGGCAACAGAGTAAGACCCTGTCTCAAAAAAAAGAAAGAAAGAAAACAAAAAAAGAAAGAAAGTGAAAGGAAAGGAAAGGAAAGGAAAGGAAAGGAAACGAAAGGAAAGGAAAGGAAAGGAAAGGAAGCAAGAAAGAGAGAGGGACTAGATTATCTACTGACCTTTGGGATCGTTAGTTAAAAATGGAAAAAAGAATGTAAACATTAATGTTAGGTGTCTACTTATATTACCTGAAATAATTCAAGGGGCAATTTCTCTAAATCTAAGGAGTGTTTGTCTACATGTAAAGCATGTAAAGTAAAATACTGCATCTTTCATCAACAAAGTCTTGACAAGAGACTGCTATGATCTGAATGTTCATGTACCCTCAAAATTCATGGGTTGAAATCCTAATCCCCAAAGTGATGGTATTAGGGGATGGTGTCTCTGAGAAGTAATTAGGTCATTAGTGTCATTATTAAAAAACACCAAAGAGATCTTTCTTGTTTTCCAAAATGTGAGGACACAGAGAAAAAGCTCTGTCTATGAACCAGGAAGCAGGCCCTCACCAGACACTAAATATGTGAGTGTCTTGATCTTGAACGTCCAAATCTTCAGATCTGTGAGAAATACATTTCAGATGTTTATAAAATACCCAATTTATGATATTTTGTTGTAGCAGCCCAAACTTACTAAGATGGAGACAAGCAAACAAAAGATCAATAAAATCACACAGTTGCAAGAAATAGTGCTCTCAAAACAAAGCTGGATTATTTTACAATATTTCCTTGGTTCTCCTAGAAAAAGATGTTTTAGGTTCTTGAGCACATGTTTTCTAAATAGTCTTAAGCATTGGAACTACACACAAGAACTCCAGTAACTCAAGTTGTCAGAGTGTCGCGTGTCTTCCAAACTGCTGAACCAGTTCTCCAACTTCATAACTAGGTTCTGTAAGACTTCATAACCAGGGTTAGCTGCCAGAAATGACAGGCAAAGAATTCAGAATATAAATAGGAATGAAGATTATGAAGATTCGTGAGGATGGCAAAACCCAAACCAGGGAAAATAAGAGTCACAATAAAGTGATACAGGAGCTGAAGGAGAAAATGACTGTAATAACAAAGAGCCAAAAACAGATTTGACGGAGCTGAACTACACAATAAAAAATTTCACAATGCAATCACGAATATTAACAGAATAAATCAAACTGAGAAAAGAATCTCAGAACTTGAAGATTCTGGCTCTCTGAAATAAGACAGTCACACAGAAATAAGGAAAAAAGAAATAAACAAAACCTCCAACAAGTATGGGATTACATAAAGAGGCCAAATCTATCAATCACTGGCTTCCATGAAAGGGAGGGGCACAAAACAAACACAACTTAGAAGGCATATTTCAGGATATTATCCATGAAAATTTCCCCAACCTTGCTAGAGAGGCCAACAGTCAAATTCATAAAATACAGAGAATTCTCGCAAGATTTTACACAAGATCATCCCCAAGACATACAGTCATTAGATTTTCCAAGGTCAAATGAAAGAAATAATCTTAAAAGCAGCTAGAAAGGAAGGGCAGGTCACCTACAAAGGGAACCCTGTCAAGCTAATAGCAGACCTGTAAGCTGAAACCCTACAAGCCTGAAGAGATTGGAGACCTATATTCAACATTCTTAAAGAAAAAATACCTTTAACAATGAATTTGATATCAAGCCAATCTAAGCTTCCTAAGCAAAGGAGAAATAAGATCTTTTTTAGATATGCAAATGTTGAGGCAGTTTGTTGCACCCAGACCTGCCTCACAAGAGGATCATGAAAGAGTAGTAAATATACAAAGGACAGAATGCTATCACCTAATACAAAACAACACTTAAACACACAGACCAGTGACACTATAAAGCAACCACAGAAACAAGTCAACATAATAACCAGCTAACACCAAAATGACAGGATCAAATACATATCAGTACTAACCTTTAATAAAGACAGGCTAAATGCCCCCACTTAAAAGGCACAGAATGAAAAGCTGGATAAAAAAGCAAGACCTAATTGTATGCCATCTTCAAGAGAGCATCTCACACATAATGACACCCATAGGCTCAAAATAAAAAGGTGGAGGAAAATCTACCAAGAAAATAATTTCATACAAAAGAAGACTTCAAACCAGCAAAGAACAAAAAAAAAAAAAAAAAAAAAAGGGCATTGAATAATTGTAAAGGATTCAATACAACAAGCAGACCTAACTACCTTAAATATGTAGGCATCCAACACAGGAGGACCCAGATTCGTAAAACACATTCTTAGAGACCTACAAAGAGATGTAGGCTCCCAGACAATAATAATGGGAGACTTCAACACTCAACTGACTGTATTAGGGGGATCATCAAGACAGAAAATTAAAGAAGATATTCAGGACCTGAATTCAACATTGAACCAAATGGATCTTATAGACCTCTGTGGAGATCTCCAACCCAAAACAAAGAATATACATTTTTCTCATTGCCACATGGCACATACTCTAAAATCAACCACATTATTAAAAATAAAACAATCCTCAGTAAATGCAAAAGAACTGAAATTATACCAAACACACCCTTGGACCACAGCAAAATAAAAATAGAAGTCAGGACTAAGAAAATTGCTCAGAACCATGCAAGTACATGGAAACTAAACAACATGTTCATGAATGACTTTGGGGTAAGTAATAAAAAGTAAGGCAGAAATCAGGAAGTTATTTGAAACTAATCAGCACAAAGATATAACATACCAGAATCTCTGGGACACAGATAAGGCAGTGTTAATGGGGAAATTTATAGCACTAAATGCCCACATCAAAAATTTAGAAATATCTCAAACTAGCAGCTTAATATCACAACTGAAAGGATTAGAGAAGCAAAAAGAAATCAACCCCAAAGCTAGCATGTAACAACAAAAAAAATTAAATCAGAACTGAACTGAAAGAAATCAAGACACAAAAACACATTCAAGAGATCAACAAATCTAGGAGCAGTTTTTTTTTTAACTATTAAGATAGACAGACCACTAGCTAGACTAGTAATGAAACAAGAAAAGATCCAAATAAACACAATTAGAAATGATGAAAAGAATGTTATCACTGATCCTACAGAAATAAAAACTATCAGAAAATATGATGGTCACTTATATGCACACGAACTAGAAAACCTAGAAGAGATGTATAAATTCCTGGACACATACACCCTCCCAAGACTGAACCAGGAAGAAACTGATTCCCTAAAAAGACCAATAATACTCTCTGAAATTGAATCAGTAATAAATAACCTACAAACCCAAAATGCCCAAGATCTGGTGGATTCACAGCCAAATTCTATCAGATATACAAGGAAGAGCTGATAGCATTACTACTGAAGCTACGCCAACAAATTGAGCCACAGGGTCCTCTCCCCAACTCGTTCTATGAGGCCAGCATCATCCTCATATCAAAACCTGGGAGAGACACAATAAAAAATAAAACCAGGCCAATATCTGTGATGAACATAGATATAAAAATCCTCAACAATATACTGGTGAGCCAAATCCAGTAGCACATCATAAAGCTAATCCACCACGATCAAGTAGGCCTCAACCCCAGGATGCAGGATTGGTTCAACATAGGCAAAAGAATAAATGTGATTTTATCATATAAGCAGAAGGTCAGCCCACATGATTATATCAATAAATGCAGAAAAAATTGTGATAAAATTCAATACCCTTTCATGATAAATATTCTCAGTAAACTAGGTATTGAAAAAGCATACCTCAAAATAAGAGAGCAATCTATGACAAACACTCAGCCAATTTCATACTGAATGGGCAAAATCTGGAAACATTTCTTTTAAAAACTGGCACAAAACAAGGATGCCTTCTCTCACAATTTCTATTCAACATAGTATTGGAACTTCTAGCCAGAGCAATAAGGCAAGAGAAAGAAATAAAATGCATTCGATAGAAAGAGAGGAAATCAAACTCTCTCTGTTTGCAGATGATATAATTTTATATCTAGAAAACTCGATAGTCTGTGCAAAAGTTCCTTCAGCCGGTAAACAACATCAGCAAAGTTTCAGGATATAAGATAAATGTACAGAAATCACTAGGATTACTATACATCAACAACAGCCAAGCCAAGAGCCAAATTAGGAAGGCAATCCCATTCACAATTGACATAAAAAAATATAAAATACCTAGGAATACAGCTAACAAGGAAGGTGAAAGATTTCTACAATGAGAATTATAAAACACTGCTCAAAGAAATCAAAGACACAAATAAAAAACACCCCATGCTCATGGATAGGAAGAATTAAAATGATTAAAATAGCCATGTTACCCAAAGCAATTTACAGATTCAATGCTATTCCTATCAAACTACTAATGACAGTCTCCCAGAATGAGAAAACTCTTTTTTAAATTTAATATGAAACAAAAAAGGGACTGAATAGCCAAGGCAATTCTAAGCAGAAAGTACAAAGCTGGAGGCATCATGCTACCTGACTTCAAAGTATGCTTATAGTGCTACAGTAACCAAAACAGCATGGTACTCACACAAAAACAGACACATAGACCAATGAAACAGAATAGAGAGCGCAGAAATAAGGCCACACACCTACAACCTTCTGATCTTGACAAAGCTGACTAACACAAGCAATGAGTAAAAGACTACCTATTCCATAAATGCTGCAGGTTAACTGGATAGCGATATGCAGAAGATTGGAACTGGACCCATTCCTTACACTGTATACAAATATCAACTCAAGATGAATTACAGACCCCAAAACTATTACAAACTCTGAAAGACAACCTAGGCAATGCCATCTTGGACATAGAAACCAGCAAAAATTTTATGACAAAGACAACAAAAGCAATCCCAACAAAAGCAAAAATTGACAAGTCAGATCTAACTAAGCTTAAGAGCTTCTGCACAGCAAAATAAACTATCAACAGAGTAAACAACTACCTACAGAATGGGAGAAAATATTTGCAAACTATATGTGTGACAAAGGTCTAATATCCAGCATCTATAAGGAACTGAAGAAAATTTACAAGGAAAGCACAAACAACCCCACTAAAAAGTGGGAAAAGGACATAAAAGACACTTTTCAAAAGAAGACGTATCTGTGGCCAACAAGCATATGAGACAAATCTCAATGTCACTGACCATTACAGACATGCACATGAAAGCCACATGACAGAATGTCTTACACCAGTTAGAATGGCTATTATTAAAAAGTCAAAAAATAACAGATGCTGGTGAGGTTGTGGAGAAAATGGAATACTTATACACTATCAGTGGGAGTAAAATTAGTTTAGCCATTGTGGAATGCAGTATGGCAATTCCTCAAAGAGCTGAATGCTGAGCTACTATTTGACCCAGCAATCCCATTACTGTGTATATACCCAGAGGAATGTAAATCATTCTGTCATAAAGACACATGCACACAAATGTTGGTTGCAGCAATATTCACAATAGGAAAGACAGGTAATAAACGTAAATGACCATCAATGATAGATTGAATAAAGAAATGTGGTACATATGCATGATGGAATACTATGCAGCCCTTACAAGGAATGAGATCATGTGTTTTGCTGGAACATGGATCCAGCTGGAGGCTATTATCCTTAGCAAACTAACACAGGAACGGAAAACCAAATACTGCATATTCTCACTTATAAGTGGGGGCTAAATGATCAGAACACATGAATACAAGAGAACAGCAGACACTGGGGTCTAACTGAGGGTGAAGGATGGGAGGAAGGAGAGGAGCAGAAAAGACAGCTATTGAGCACTGGGCTTAATACTTGACAAGTGAAATAATCTGTACAGCAACCCCACCGTGACATGGGTTTACATAAGCTACAAACTTTCATATTTACCCCCAAACCTAAAATAAAATAAAAATCCACTTTGCAGATATGCTAATTTCTATACACACACACACACACACACACACAAAAAAAAAAAAAAAAAAAAAACACTGAACACTCTCTTACAAATATTTTCCCTATTGATGGGCCTGTAGCCAAACAAAAACTGCAATGCATATGGATTTACAGGAATGTGATGCAATAAATACCTAATCTGCTTTGCATTAAAATCTCTGAAAAAAAGGAATGATGAGAAAGACAGATGTTAGATACCTGTCTATGTTGAAAAATGTTACAATATGCACATACCAACAGAACAATCAATCCTTTTACTTATAATTAATTTGCATGTTGAATCATTTCTTTTATTATATTTACTTTCCAGTAACATGCCTTAAGATTCTGTTTTCTAGACAGCATACTGAGCAGTTGTATGAAATCAACTTGGAGTTAATAATTAGTTAAAATAATATTCAAAATGACAAAATTAAACATGTATAGCCAAAATAATGATATTTTGTGTAAAACATTGAAAGGTGGAATTGATGATCTCTTAGGTTTTTGCACTTCTGGAATGTGAAGATTGATAGTTTTTGTTACAAATAATTGTCTCTGATCACATTACTTTAACTTACGGAATCCAAATCAAATGTTTTATTTTAGATTGCAGCAAGATAAACTTTTTAAATTATAAATCTTTTAAACTTATATTCTGTTTCCCACTAACAATTTAGATACTTACTAGGTTGCATCAGCTACTTTCTCCTTGTTAGTAAAAGTTTAAAACTCTAGCTGGGTGTGGTGGTTAATGCCTGTAATTCCAGGACTTTGGGATGCTGAGGCAGGCAGATCACTTGAGGCCAAGATTTAGAAAGCAGCCTGACCAACACAGTGAAGCCTCGTCTCTACTAAAAATGCAAAAATTAGCTGGTTGTGGTGATGTAAGTTTGTAATCCGAGCTACTTGGGAGGCTGAGACATGAGAATCACTTTAACCCAGGAGGCAGAGGTTGCAGTGAGCTGAGATCAGACCACTGCACTCCAGCCTGCATGACAGAGCAAGACTCTAAAAAAGTTTTTCTTCTTCTAATGGATGATTATTGACAAGGATACATTTCATTCCAATGGTTTGATACAGTCTGATAGTCAAAATAACTTCAGGGACTAGCAGTAAGATCATACATCTTCAGGCAAGAAGACTGTGCTATAGCTCTCTTCCAGCAAGATATATATTTTGCAGAATATATACATATGTGTGTGTATCTATCTATCTATTTTTTTTAAATCTGTATGTATCATCCTGCAGATCGAAGTTAATATGAAGAAAATTAAAAAAAAATAAAATACAAGAGGTTATTCTGAAACTTAATTTTCTTTTTAACTCCTTTAAAAGAAAATTAAAGGGATTGTTAATAATGGATTCATCAAGTTCAATTCCTAAGACTACTAAGGAAGTGCTAGTCCTTTGAGTTATAAGTAAACCAACTTTAAAAAACCATAATTTGCATAGTATATTCAAGAATACACTCTGTGGTATCTAATTATAGCCCAAATTATATTTTCTAAATATGTCATAGACAACATTTTCAGTAACGGTAGTTCTTCTAACCATTTAAAAAACCAAAGTTATTTCCAGCTGTCTACTAATAGTTACCATAATAAAGAATATATCGCCCAGGCACATTTTCTTCTTCCCTGAACAAAAGTAAAGTGTTAGCTATACTCTGCCTGCTTTTTCTAGAATTATAAGGTATAATTCTCAATGGAAATGAACTAAATTTTAAGAGTGATAAGTAAGATATTGTTCTCCTGAGCCTAAATTTCAGTGAAGAAAGCCAATGCAGATACATCTATTCGTTGCACACAGGGAATAGACTCATTGGGTGAGAAAAATGTCAATTTACCAAAAATACCCAAGCAAAGTCTTGAACTAAACAATCTCCAGCATAAATTGTATGCCTAAATATTTTGATTATAAGGACATTAATATAACTAAGTAATCAATTATTGATGAATGGATTGAACTGAATCATTTTTTATGGTACTTTACAGAATTAATATTCTAATATGCAACTAATAAGTATTTTTAAATAAAGAGGTTTCAAACTGAATTTGGGACTATTTAGAAGCAAAAGTACAAACCACAAGACAGAACTGTGGTATTAAGGAAAGTAGATTGTTAAAAGAGCTTAAGACACATTACACTTCATTTGTTTATCACCAGCTTTTAAAAGATACATAAAATATACCACAGAGTATAATAATCTATTTTCATTCTACTGATAAGTGTATTGTTAGAAATATAACATATAGAGAGAGCCCAGAATTGATAATTTATTTCAAATGCATGCACTTTTCTATGAAGTTATGTTATGTGTGACAATTTCTGAATTTGTCCTTGAAAATTGTGAAGATTAATGCTCCACTTATTAGTGTCTCTACAAATGATATATAAAGTCCTGAGTAGTTTCCTAATACCTAGGAAAAAGAGATGCCCTAGTATCCTCTTACTTATAATCAACCATGTGGGAAGATATTATCTCCTATTCCTCAAAATATAACTCAGTCCAATAGATTTTTAAGGGCCTGCAAACATACAGTAAAAGGAGCCTGTTTTTCTTACCAGATGAAGGAGGGATGAAGACTGAATATTTCTGAGAGAGCATATCAACTAATCTGAAAGTAGGGTAAAATAATGTTTTAGACTCCTTCCTGAGAACAGCTTGTGGTATGAATAGAGAAAGACAAAAGGTAAAACACTAGACAGAACAATATGTGATGGAGCTGCATAGAAGGAGGACAGTGTAACACAAAGATTAACTACTTCAAATTAAATTATTTTAATTACTTTAAAGTTAATTACTTTGAGTTCTAACAAAGACATTCCTGTGCTTCCTTTATATCATTTCTCAGAATTTGACAATATTGCTTGCTTCAGAGAAATTCAGAATTATACCTAGTTTCTTAATAACTATGGCATTCACCTTGCCATAGAAGAAAAGTTATTTGATATCTTACCCTAAAAACTCACTTTCTTAAAAACCTAAGGCATAATTTACATATAATATATTGTATGGTTGTATGTTTTGACTAATCAAGGTATTTCTATACTTCTCTAAATCTGCTAATGCCCATTTCCAGTAAAGAAACTCTGAAGTCAAACACGGTTTGATTTTTATAACCATAGTTTAGTTTTGACTATTTTAGAATATAATATTAATAGATTAAAACATATGTTCTCTTTTCTATTCTGCCTCTGTAACTCAGCCTACTAAGATTCACATTATTTAAAATATTATTTATTTTTCTTTAATTTCAATTTTTTTAATTTTCATTTTATATAACAATTGTACATATTTATGGGGTACATATGTTATTTTTATATGAGTGTACAATGTGTAGTGACCAAATGAGGGTAATTGGGATATTCATTACTTCATACACTTACCATTTCTTTGTGTTAGGAACATTCAAATTTTACTTGTCTAGCTATTTTAAAATACACAATAAATTATTGTTAACTATAGTAGTCATATTGTGATACCAAATACATGATCTTATTTTTTCTATTTAATTACAATTTTGTACCCATTAACCAACCCTTGCCACATTCCCTTCTCAGCCCCTGGTAACCATCATTCTACTCTACGTCTCCATGCAATCAATGCTTTTACATATGTGTGAGTACAAGATATTTGTCTTTCTGTGATTGGTTTATTTCACTGAAATAATGCACTTCAGTTCCCTCCATGTTGTTGCAAATGACAGGATTTAATTCTCTTATATGGCTGAAAAATATTTCAGTGTGTTTATATGTTATATTTTATTTATATTTATCCATCGATTAAAAACCTGGATTGATTCCATATTTAGGCTATTGGGAATAATGCTCAATAAATATAGGAATTCAGATATCTCTTTTAAATACTGATTTTAATTCATTTGGATATGTATGTAACAGTGGAATTGCTGGATCATATGGTAGTTCTATTTTTAGTTTTTCAAAAACCTCCATACTGTTCTTCATAGTGTTTATACTAATTTACATTCCCACCAACAGTACCCAAAGGTACTCCTTGAGAAAGTTTATATTCATCATTTATATTGCTCAGTAGTTTACAGTTCTACTAATATACCATAATTTATGCATCCATTTACCTGCTAAAGGATATGTTCAATGTTGGAACTACAATGAATATTTTGTGTAAATATAGGTGTTCTATTGCTAAACTGTTTCCCAAATGGCACCATTTTCTGCTCTCAACCACAATGCATGAAAGTTCTACCTGCTCTACACCTTCATTCATATGTAGTATAGTAAGCCCTTTTTATTTTAGCCATTTTGGTTGGTGTAACAATTTAACTCAAGGTGATTTAATATCCACTTTCCTTATGACTATTAAGTCAGTCAACTTCTCAAGGGGATAGTTGACATTTATTTACTTTTTGTGTCTAGTCCTGAAGTAATTTACCCTATTTTTAGTAGGTTGTTAGTTTATTATTGAGTTATAGAATATCTATATATTGTCTGGATACCAATATTTAGTCAAACACACATAGGTAGTATTTTCTTTTAGTGAGAGACTTATCTTCTCATTTGTGTAAAGGTATCTTTAGAACAGGGGCAGCAAACTACATTCTAATTTATTTTTATTTTATTATCATTATTTTTGTTGTTGTTGTTGTAGAGATACGGTCTTACAAGTTGCCCAGGCTGGTCTTAAACTTCTGGGCTCAAGTGATCCTTCTGCCTTGGCCTTCTAAAGCACTGGAATTACAGATGTGAGTCATTGTGCCCAACCCTATAATTCTAGATTTATGCTTAGTTGTAAGTTACATAGCAATCCAGTTTTTAAGTCTGGTAGAATTTGAGGTATAAACCAAGGCCTGCATCACGCTCTATGGGAACATCAAGTTGTTCCAGCACCATTTGGTGAAAAGGCTATCCTTGTCTTACTGAATTACCTATACTTATGTTTAAACATGGCATCATCTATACCCTTGATATTTTTGTGTAACATCACACTAATAATATATTTTTATTTCATATTTTACATTTTTTGTCTCAGTAAAGTCGTTTGAATGTCCATATTAATTTCAGTTTAAGTTTGTCATCTTCTTCAAAAGTTAATTTTCGTATATAATGTAAAGAAGGGGTCCAGCTTCAATCTTCTTCATATGGCTGGCAAGTTTTCCCAGTACCATTTATTGAATAGGGAGTCTTTTCCCCATTTCTTGTTTTAGTGAGCTTTGTCAAAGATCAGGTAGTTGTAGGTGTGTGGCCTTATTTCTACAGTCTCTATTCTGTTCCATTGGTCTACATGTCTGTTTCTTTTACCAGTATCATGTTGTTTAGGCTACTGTAGCCCTGTAGTATAGTTTGAAGTCAGGTAACCTATGCCTCCAGTTTTGTTCTTTTTGTTTAGGATTGTCTTGGCTGTTTAGTCTCATTTTTGGTTCCTTATAAATTTTAAAATAGGCTTTTCTAGTTCTATGAAGAATGTTAGTGGTAGTTTGATAGGAATAGCATTGAATCTGTAAATTGGTTTGGCCAGTATGGTCATTTTAATGATACTGATTCTTCCTATCCATGAGCATGAAATATTTTTCCATTTGTTTGTGTCTTTGATTTCTCTGAGCACTGTTTTATAATTCTCATTGTAAAGATCTTTCACTTGCTTGGTTAGCTGTATTCCTAGTTACCTTATATTTTTGTGGGAATTATGAATGGAATTGCCTTCTTCATTTGGCTCTTGGCTTGGCTGTTGTTCATGTATAGGAATGCAAATGGAAAACAAAAAGCAGGTTTCAATACTAATTTCAGACAAAGCAGACTTCAAACCAACAAGGATCAAAATAGACAAAGAAGGGAATTACATAATGGTAAAGGGTTAAATTCAACAAGAAGATCTAACTATTCGAGTCATTTAAGAAACAAAATGATAAGGGAGAATGTTAACTTCTCCATTGACATAATAAATTTAGAGGGTCTCCTGAAATTTACTTTTACTTTGCAGGTACAATGAGAAACCTGAGTGTTGGCTAACAGGAGACAAATACTGCATTTGTAAAGATGCCAGAGGCCAAGGAGAAACATCCGTTTTTACCATAAGCCTCAAGTCAAAAGTCAAAAGTTAATTTGTTTATTAGTTCTAACAGCTTTTATATATGATTATGTCATCTGAATAGAGGAACAATTTGAATTTCTCTTTTTCAATTGGATGCTTGCTTGTTATTTATTTCTTTTGCCTGATTGCTTTTACCAGGACTGTGGAAGAGCAAGAGGGGTCAACAATGAGGAGAGATTGTTCATTTGGCATTAATTTACAGTTAGATAGAAAAAATAAGTTCTGGTGTTCTGTGGCATGGTAGGGTGATCATCGTTAACAGTAAAATGCTGTATAACACAAAACTGCTAGACGACAGGCTTTAGAATGTTCTCACAACAAGGAAAGAAGAAATACATGAGATGATAGATATGCCAAATACCCTGATTAGAACAATATACCATATTTTGATCATTATATTATACCACATAATTTTATATATGGTATAGTTTATTATAATACATATATTTGTATGTATGTACATCATATGCATTCTATTATATATATATACATTACATAATATATACAAATATAATTATATATATAAAATAAAATCCCATAAGTATGTGCAAATACAATGTGTCAACAAAATAAGCATGTATTTTTCAAAAAGTAAGTGATGAATTGAATTGAAATGAATCAAATTGCCCCTCACATTGAAATTAATGTTGTATCATCTTCCCAAAGTTACCAATGCCCAGTGATTCTCTCAAGCTAGGAAGGCTAGCTAGGTCAGAATATCCGTTATCCATCAGGAAGTGGTTTTAGGTTTCTCTATTTAAATAGAGATCAAATTATGTGGATGATATGAATTTTTTAAATAATACTGAAAAGTATACTTGCTGCATATTTTATTCTCTATATAATGCTAGAAACACCTCTAAATTTAGGAACGATAGATTGTTTTCACGTTCCAACAATGTCACTTAACAGCTAAGTGGCATTGGACAGAAGAAAACATGGTGCCTCAGTTTTACAAGTTGGTAAATTAAAATAAAATCTACAAACAGAATGATTTTAAATGCTGAATTACTGAAATCAACAGTGTTTGTAATACAGTAGTTTTTCATTGTGCATGATAGACATCAGATATCATTTTAGATTCTGTTTCTTAATTTTTCAATGCTTGGCTCAGCAAAGAGAATGAACTTCACTAGGAGGAACTAAAAACAAAAACAATTCAGAAAGAATGAGTAGGTTTTAACCTATGGAAAGTTTGTGGTTTCTAAGGCATCCCTATCTAAATTAAAACATTTGATATGGGTGAGGTTTTTGCTGATGGTTGAGGAACTATTTTACCATTTAACACACAATATATTTTACTTTGTATAATGTTTAGCGGGTTAAAACTGAATTCTGCAAAATTTAAGCAAAAAGTATTTTTAGCACATTTGATCTTAGTCAAAAAGTCATGGATAGTTAAAAATGTCATGTGTTTATTAATTTATTTGAAGTTATTGAGACTGTTTTGCCAGCAATAAGAAAAGACTCAACAATTGAGGACAGTTGCTCTTTCTATGTAATAATTGTTTGTTATTGAGGCTGGACTACTCACTCTGCCATACATTTTGAATATGTCATGCTGAGTGCAATAGCAGGAGCAAGAAAATCCTGAGTCTGTGTGTATGGGTGTGTGTGTGTGTGTGCGCGCTCACATGAATGGGAGTGTGTATGCATGTGTAAGTTGTACATGTCTGTGGGTGATTGTAAATATATGTACATAAGTTTGAGAGAGTACTGTTTTTGAGAGTGTGTTGTTTTTCAACTGTGATAATGTTAAATAAAACCGTGAGTTCTATGAATATGTGCTATTTTGAATGGAAAAATATATACATATTAAAGTGTTAATTAAGCATTAGTTTTATGTCCAAAACAATTTTGAATCTGTATGCCACTTATGAAATAAATCATCCATAAATTCAAAACAGAAAATTTGTAATTAAACTTGTAAATGTACTCTCATTTCATTTGTAACACATTTCTTTTTATGATGCACATATACAGCTTCTATTTTGTTAAACTGAAACTGCTTTCTAAGACATTATTGAAAGTATAACTGATAACAATAAGGGGTATTCATATCCATAATGTATTGCTGTATAGTCTAGATTGACTAATTCAACAATTAAGTGTTTTTACATATATTTTAGTAAGCTTACTTCTGCAGATACCTACGTTATGTCGATAAATCTAATGTAGGACAAAATGTGCACATATTATTGTAATTCACATAAACAGTACTACACATACAATAGAAATGAATTGGTTAAATAATTCTCTAATTTAATTTTGGAATTTAGTGTTGGGAGAGAACCCTAGAGTTGAACTAATTCTAGAACCCCATTTTATATGAGGGAATTGAAAGTCTCTTACTACCTGTTAAATGAGTTGCTCTTTGTGGAACTTAAATCTGTCATTGAAGTCTCATGACTAATGAAACCTTTTAATTGAAAGCATCTCTGCCTTTGGAAAGTTTAGTCATTTGTAAATTTGAGTTGTTAAACATTCTGACCAATCTTTCCTACAAAAGAAAATTTTAATGGCAAAATGTGCCATTGATTTTTGAGTCTTACATAACTCTGGAAAATCATACTGTGTGGTGTGAATTTTGTTGTGTGGGAGAGATGTAAGGCTCTATATGTAGATGTGGGGTATATGCTTGGCTATAAGTTGATGTCGGAGGAGGACTATAAATTTTCCTGGTTTGTGAGTAGGTTTAAAAATGTTGCTTTCTATTTAGGGAGTTAGGAAATATATTACTCAAAGCCTGATTGTGTAGAGCCATTACTTTACCACTACGTTGCACTATGTTGATGATTCTCAAGTCAACATTTTCCTTGAAACCTTTCTTGAGCTCCAGGCCTATTTATATAACCATCAATTGACTACCTCCACATGAACATCCCAAATTTATAACACCAAAGCCTCTTCCCCTTCTCTCCAAACCTTTTTCTAGCCTAGGTCTTTACAATAATACCATGATCTATCCAGTCAAACACACAAGAAACTTGTGAATAATTTAGGATTCATCTTTTGTCTCTCTCTCTCTCATTCTTAATCCAATCAAATATTGTGTATTTTATGTCCTACATATGTATTACTTTTCCTCTTTTGATGTTAGGTTCATAGTAATATTTTTCAACAGGATTACTCTGACAGTCTTTTAACATTTTTGGCCTAATTTTAAATGTATTCTCAGTAAATGGTTAGTTTTAATGTAAATATACTTATATTTTTTTATCTAAGATTTTTAGGTGGCTTTTCATTACTTTAAAAAGAAATCTAAACTTCTCAAAATCCAAGGCCTTTCATGATTTGTCTCCTTTTTTAGTAATCAGATGCAATTCCTGCCACTGATTCTGCCATTGTTCCAGCAACGCTGATGTACTTATAGAAGTCTGAACCTTCCACATTCTGAATGCTCTATTCTGTGAATTATCTGTGTTTCTGCTTTGCCCAGGCTTCGTCACCAGGCTTCATCACTTTGTGAACCTTTTAAGACTCAGAGTAAATATCACCTCTTTTAGTAAATGCTATCTAATGTGATCTTCTCCCATATGTCTACATTAACATTCTTCTGTAATGCTTTCTCTTCCTCCACTTACATACATTTAATAAAACTATTGTGTCTTAGTATGATTATCTTTCAAATTGACTAAACAGCTTTATCATAAATGAATAAAAAATAGGAATAGTGTTAGGTTTATTAAGAAATTGAAATATTATTGACCAGGCATGGTGGCAAGCACTTGTAATACCAGCATTTTGGGAGTCTGAGGCAAAAGGATCATTTGAGGCTAGGAGATAAGAGATCAGACTTGACAACAAAGCAAGACCTCATCTCTACAAAAACAGAAAGAAATATTATTATATGGACTGAAATACTATATGAACTGAATACAGTATTGTACTGCATTCAAGATAATACTATCTTCCTTTAATACATTTTTTAAATGAAAAAAACTAGTGAAGATTCAGTAAGTATATTAATAAAAATCAGACATACAGGTAAGAAGAAAAACATGCATGTTGCCCAGAACTATTTATCCAGGTAACCAAATGAAGAGGAGGACTTGAAGTTTCACAGTGTATTTAAAGTTCACAGGCACTCATCCTTTGATCGTCTCTCTTTTTTTTTTTTTTGTTTTTTGGTTAAGAACTTTTGCATTAATTTTATTTTTATTTATTACATTTTTTATGGCTCTGGGGTATGTGTGTACATCCTGCATCCTGCAGGATTGTTGCATAAGTACATACATGCCATGGTGGTTTGCTGTCTCCATCCCCGCCTCCATACCCAGTCACCTACATTAGGCATTTCTCCTAGTGTTATTCCCCCCCATCCTATCTGCCACATCTTCACTTACCTGGTAAGCCAGAATGTTGATTTTTACATAAGGATATAAACTCTTATTTACAGTGTTTCTGAATTTGGCTGGGCACAACCATCACAATTTCAAGCATTCCCATATTTGCTGTATGCTGTATTTTATATTGCAAATCCAGGTCATTGTAATTATTGACCTAGGTAGGTCACTTGGCCTAAATTTTTAGTTACTCATTTCATTAAATAGTTTTGTGTGGCATACTGATCTTGTTCAGTTGTAACATTTTTGTACTGTAAAAATTTAATATATTTAGAAAAATTTGGAAGACTTTAAAACACAAATATGGCTAGTAATACTTCCTTCCAAATTATCTATTGATAAACATAATAAAGCACACATTTTGAGGATTGAGGCTTGCAGCTTCAAAACCTAGATAAATCATACATGGAAAACTAATTTTTTAATTAGAACTTAAAAATATGACTACTTTAAAAATTTGATACAATTCTATAAGACATTAAAAATTCATCAATTAGCTTTAAAACTGATAAATATAAGAATGCCTGAAGAAAAAATTATGTGCAAAATAAGCTTTTCAGTGGGCAAGGATATCTAAATGTTAGATCACTTAAATAGAGGCACAATATCAATTGTCTACTATACTGATCATGAATAAGTGATAGTTCAATGTGAACTGTAGCAATAATTTTATGAGACTTCCATTTCATTTTCAAAGTAAATCAACATAACATTATCTTTGCAGTCTACAACAGATATTGGGCTACCACTTTTAGATATAGTTATTCAGGTCAAATAAAATTTATCTCTATTTTTTAAAAGCTTTTTAATAAACCTTTGAAAATGTGATTTTCCCCTTTTTTAACATAGCACAAACCACAGATATCACTGGAAAAGTGATTAATGTTACAGCCTCATCAAGTGTTCTGAAACATTATTGAAAAATACAGATTCATAGTTTTCTGGAAGACTTTTATGTGTTTAGAGTCTTTTAGAGCTTCCTAATTTTCAACCAGAAATCCCTGACATTCTTTCTAAGGCTAGGAATTAAATGTCCCATTATTTCTCTTCTTATATGACTCATCATTAGAGTTTTTCACTGGGAGAAAGTGGTTGAGTTTTGGAGAAAGCAAGTGAAGCAGAGCCACTCTTTTCAGGAGGTCATAGTGCCCAGAGCAGTATAGACCTCTCCACAAGCTCCCACTTCAAAGCTGTGGTGCTTTCTCCACCCTATCCTGTACTTCAGGATGAAGTCTTTCATGGCTCCTTCTGCAATCTTCCCATTGCTTCCTTCCAGACAATCACTCCCCCAGTTCCTCAGCCCTTAGATTAGATAATTTTTGGTATGACTACTTATGGAGTCATACCAAAATATGGATAAGATCTAATCCTTTTATTAAACTGCTTTATTTGTCTAATTCCTCTAGTTGCTCTCTTTCCTTCACTGGACCTAGGTTGATATATCACCAAAAGATAATTCATTCCTTATCTCCTGGGATATTTTTCATCAGTAAAAGAATGAACAGCCTAGAAGGATACACATGGTGCTTTGAGGGAAAACAGGATCATCCACATGTCAACCAGGTCAGTCAAGCTAAATCTTATGATAAAACAGAAAACAGAGATAATGCCAAGGGTACCTTTTAATCACAAAACAACTGAACTTCAGAAAGGAGTCATACCAAAAATTATCTACTCCAAAATCTTAAACTTGAGCTACAAGTGTGGCCATTGGAATGAATGATTTTTCTGAAGATAGCTAAGAGACTTGTTCCAGTTTACTCAGTAGTGGTAGTGGTAGTACTGGGACTAGAAAAAGTTATATTCTCTGTGCTTAAAGAGTTTGTACTCTGTTAACTATAGATTAGAAAGTGAGAATGGTATATTTTTCTTTATGAGTTCATAGCTTGATAGTAGCACACACACACACACACACATATGTGTTATATATATTTATATGTAATTTGCCAATTTAAATGTTTGATTTTGTAGAAATCTAGTTACTATTGGAAAACTAGTAGTTTAATCTCTTCATGTTCTCTGTGAAGCAAAAGCTCTCTCCTTTTGCATATAGTTTTTCCATATTATGAATTTCCTTTGTGTAAAAATTCAGAGAGAGTATCAAAATGTAATTATTTCAATGTAATATATACCTTATTTCTTGGGGGTCTTGAAGATCATTCTTGGGTGTGATGATTCCATAGGAGATTTTTGGGAACATAGCAAATAGTCATGCTCACACCTATGACTTATTGAACTAAAAGAATACCAAGCATAATAATAAAAAGAAAAGTTTCATAGATTAAGCCTAGGGGAAAGCAGAATCCAGCTTCCAAAGATTCTTTTCCAGAGGAATCACACCAGACATACTTAGCCCAGTAACAAGTGGTAAGCACAGATGTGAAATGTTGTCAAATGGGAAAGTTCATTAGACACTCAATGCCAGAGTTTTCACTGGAGGCTGATCACATAAATAGCCCTGTCTGTTAAGTACACAAATTCCATCTCCCAGAATAAAAGCAGGTGTTCCACAGAAACAATATTGTTTGCTCAAACAGTTTAGACACAGTGAACCACTCTTACAAATTAATGTTGGAACCTTCCCAAAATCTAAGTTCTCACATGCCAGGCAAAGGCCAACTTTGTAAGCAGGTCTTTCAAAGGAGAACAGTCAGATATTCTGTGTTAACTCTTTTCTACACACCCTAATATTTACAATTTGATTGAAAACATACCTGAACAAGTACCAATGCTGTGGTCACTGATGTCGGGGCTTAAAGATCAGGTAATCCCTATTATTAAAAAATGTTTTAGAGAATAGAGTGAGGCTTCTTTCATGAGATTTGATAAGACAGCTACTTTATGTAAAACAGCTCATGGCATACGGTTTGGCAGATTTTTCACAGCTTGAAAGACATTGGTTTTATAGCTGATTTCCCAGTTTTATACACTAACCAAGACAGTATCTCTTGAATTAAGAGTATTGGATTCTGCTGTTTTTTGTTTTGGTTTCCTTTTTGGTTTGTTTGTTCTTATGAAAATAGGAGAGCTGTGTATATCAATATTATAATTCAGTTCAAAGATACTCTAAAACCAAAATTACAATTACACCCTGTTCTCTACACCTGCTTAACAGTTAGGTGTTTCCTTCTCTGGATACTTACAGCTACTTGAATGTGCTTTTATGATAATGTATTACATTGTAATGTAAAATTTATTATTGTGTATCCATCTCTCCCCAATTGATGAGCTAAAAATTTCTGTATCCAGAAATAAGATACTAACTACTACTAACTGTTAACAAATATTTATTTTCTAATGAGTAAATTCTCTGTATATATGTTTGTACTGAAGTAATGGCTGGTAGAATAAACAACAGGCATTAGAAAAAATGATAAAGTAGGTCTTATAAACCTAAAAGAAAGATGAGACATGATAATGCAGCATGTTTCTTTCTGCATGATTTATTTTAAAACATGTAGGAAAGTCATTTGCTTATTTGAAAATGACTATGATCTTTAGATATTCCAGAATCTTTAGAAGTTGGTGCTAGATTACAAACATGCTTGAAATATTTAAACCGTCATACTGCAGAAGAAAAACAAAATGACATATTCCATAACCCAATCACAAGAAATGATATAGTGTAAATGACTTCTAAGGATATTATGGCTAGATAAATTGGAAGAGAAAGAGAGTACTTCTCTTCTTCTCAAATTAGAGACTCTTCTCTTTCCACCAAGAGCCAAGAAATCTTATATAAGCCCTCCTACAACAGCAGGCATTTAGATTCATAAGTTCCTTGGTATTTACGGGCAGCTGTAGCTAGCAGAACTGGGGGAGAGTTCTACCTCCTGGAGTTCTAGAATTTGCAAAGATCTGTGCATAACAAACAGGAACAGAAATAACTAGAGCTATGGAATGCACTTGAAAAAAGTTCTTGAAATCTGAACTTGAATTAATTTCAACCTTAGTGACAGAATTCTTTGCATTTACAATGCCAATCTTCATCCAAGGACTTGACCATTGATACGATATTTAATTGGATGCATGTAAGTAATGGGTGGGAAAATTTTTGATAATGGGATAAAACCTGTTTTCGAAGCAACCATTGATGAAAGTTTGTTTTCTCAGTACCCAATATGGAATCATTAATAATGCATGTTAGAACACTATTATAATTATGATTATTTCACTTAAAGATTACTAGTTATTAACTCTTTATTCAGCAATACACGCTTAAGTTCATCTTTTTTTCCTTACAAAAAAATCCAGGTATCAGCAATTTGTGTCCTTTTACCATATAAAGGTTACTTTTTCCCCAGTATATTGGAATAGATAACATTTTTTTAAATATTTGCTCTATATTCAGCCACTTGATAGCTATCCCTCCTCCTGTTCACTAGAACCACCAACACTGCTTACATTATGGCCTTTCCTCTGGGAATTCCAGGATCCTGGTACTCCTGATATGATGCTGCCCCATCTGAATTGGTCTGAGGTAGATATGTGGGTTAGTCCATACCTCCCTTTTGACAACTTCCTTTTTATTTTGGATTCAACACATGGAACTTAAAATGCATACAAACTAGTAAAACCAACAGCCTTACTTTAAAAGAAATATCATTCTGCCAGACTTCTCTCTTATCTCTAGCCTCACTCCACTTTGAGAGCTACTTTTGAACTTTTAATTGTTTTTTGAGATAGCTAGATTGAAACCTCTAAAAACAATATGTTTATAGCACTATATTTATGTAATCCAGTTCATATTTTATGTACTGAATTTCTGCTGAGCTGGATGAGGATTTAGCTCACTTACATTACTTCCTTTCGCCCATAACTTCCACTATTATTTAAAGAAATAAATTACTCTGTTAGCTTTACATAGTTAAATGTTTTCAATATATTTTTTATACCTTGTGTAAACTACAAATATCTTTTGCCACTTTCTTCCTCTAGAAAAGCAAGATAATGCAATTCTTTTCCTATAGTTAGCTTTTCTTTCTTTTTTTTAAAATTAAACTTACTTATTTTAAATTGACCATCAAAGTATATATATTTAGTATGTATAGCATGATGTTTTGAAATACATACATATATATATACATATATATATGTGTATATATATGTATATATATATATGTAGTGGAATGATTAACTCTAGCTAATTAGCAAATGTGTAAGATCATATAATTATCAATTTTATGGTGAGAACATATAACATCCAATTATATTTCTTCTATAATACAATTGATAGTTTAACTATTTCTTAAATTCTATCATTTATACTTTTACTTTAATATCCTGGAGTTCAAAAATATTTCCATTCTCTTTTGAAACCACAGGAAATCTTCTATCACTTATATCTTGGCTGAATAAAATTTTGAAATCAGTGAAAATTGTCTACCTATATATGCTTTTGCAAAAATCAGTGATGGCTAAACTAAATGATGTACTATGATAAAGATGATCATACATTGTTTTTCAAATTCTTTCCATTGACAATGGGATTGAGGATCCCACTGTTTGAATCTGACTTGTTAATATGACTGTTTTGACAAAAAGAATAAGGCAGAAGTACTATGTCAGTTTCTAGGCCTAGAAATTAAGAGATTGGGACTTTCCATCATGTATCTTGGAAGGTGATCTAGGATCCGTCAGCAGCTATTACACAAGTTTTGTTTCCTTGAGACCACCATGCTAAAGAAAGTATGTGTAAGGACTTTTAACAGTTACAGTGAGATATATATTTTTTCATCTATTTCTTCCAAAGCAATAGACATATGAGTGACTCAGTCTGGTATCCTTTATACCAGCCTATCCACCATCTAAGTATCACTGAATCACTTCAGTTGATGACATCTGGAATAGTAGATTTATTTGGTTAAACAAAGATCACCATTTAGATCCACAAAATTGTGATATATAATAAAATGGTGGTTCTTATAAGTTATTAAAATTTAGGATTGTTTCGTTCTGCAAAAATAACTAAGAGAGCATTACATTTTCTTATTTGTGTACATTTTTTATTTTCCTAAATTTTTATTGAATTTCCTTTCTAACTTGTATAATTATATCATTAATTATTTTGATATATTATGCAATCTGTTCATATTACTCCTATTAAATCCACATACTCACCATTTTAGTTCTACAAATTGAAATTACTGATTTTTTGGTCAGGTACAAAGATATTATTCTGGGAACTCCCTTTATTGCTCTGTTTAAATGAAGTCAAATTTTCCTGAATCCCCATTTCTTCCACTTTCTTGTTTTACTCACTTTTTTTGATAGTTTGGGTCCCTGAAGAATTTGCTAAGTCAGAATGCTTCAGATACAAGTGTTCTTATTTCTTGCATATTTTATATATTTTTGGTTCTGTCCCATGGCTGAATGGATTTAGAATTGGGAATTCAAAATACATTTTCTTCTGATCTTTGAAATAATTGTTCTTTGTCTTCTAAAATACTGTTTTAGATGTGAAAGTCAATGTTAGTCTTATCCTAATTCTTCTCTTGATGATCTCTTTTGTGACTAAGGTATTATTTTATTTCTTATACTGAATAATTTCAATATCAATCAATAAATAATTACATACAAACATATGCACCTGCATCCTGAATCCATTGGAAAGCATTTTCTGCTATTTTTTTTTGCAGAATAAATGACTTCCTTATTATTTTCTTTGATATCTGCACATATAAATCTTATGGATCCTATACAATATATAAATATGTATTGTATGTAAACATACATACATACAATACATATTGATTGTCTCTTTCTTTTTCTCTTTTTTTACAATGGAGTATCACACCTTTGCCGGGGCTAGAGTGCAGGGCGCCATCTCGGCTCACTGCAACCTCCACCTCCGTCCACCTCCCGAGTTCGAGCAATTCTCCTGCCTCAGCCTCCTGAGTGGCTGGGACTACAGATGTGTGCCACCGTGCCTGGCTAATTTTTGTGTTTTTAGTAGAGACCAGGTTTCACTATGTTGGCCATGCTGGTCTCAAACTCTTGACCTTGTGATCCACCTGCCTCAGCCTACCAATGTGCTGAGATTAAAGGCATGAACCACCATGCTCAGCTTCTATTTTTAAAAATTTTCTAATATAAATTTGTTTTAATTTATGACTGAATTGTATTGTCTTCTTAGAGTATATGTGCTCATTTAAATTCCCAAAGTTTTGTCTATTAAATTTTAATTATTATACAGTTCTTGTTTTATAAATTCAACATCTTAAAATTATCTCTGGGGATATCAATCTTTCTTATTTAAAATACATATTTTAAAAATATATTAATATCAATAAAATAAATACACTTATTTTTGTAAAAGTATTTATCTTATTTCTGTGGAGATATTTTACCAATTTGTTCATTACAGACTTTTTCTCCTATTTTGCAATCTTTACCTTTCATCTTTGAATAAGAACAAAGCTGTCCCTAAACCCTGTGTACATATATACATGTATAGGGCTTAAAACTGCACAAGTTTCTTAGAGTAAATAAAAGAAAGCCAGGCAATGTTTCTAGGGTCACTAAATATCAGCATTAACTTGCAGAGTATCTTCCCCAGTTTGCTTTAATTATTTGTTCAATATATCTAGAAAAAATTATTTGTGATTTATTCCAGAGAATAAACATCCGATTGACAAAACGTCTGCAATCCTGGAAGGAGCGCAGGTAATTGAGTCTATCGCAACACAGAGAATCAATTTTCAATGCCTTTTTAAATTCTGTGTCTGCCTAAAATGTACTCGCTCTCTCTTGCATGCTCTCTCTCTTTTTCGCTCTCTCTCTTGCTCTCAATACCCTAAATCGTCTCTCTTAAGTTCAAAGTTCCACAGATCTCTAGAGCAGGGGTAAAATGCTGCCAGTCTCTTCGCTAAGGCATAGCAAGTATCACCTTAATTTCAGTGCCCAAAAAGATCCTCATCTCCATCTGAGACTGCCTCAACCTAGACTTCATTATCCATATTACTATCAG
This sequence comes from Cacajao melanocephalus, assembly GCA_963573385.1. NCBI lineage: Eukaryota > Metazoa > Chordata > Mammalia > Primates > Pitheciidae > Cacajao > Cacajao melanocephalus. The sequence continues at coordinate 68,929 of CAUYLG010028594.1, forward strand.
CATTTTGGTCAAAGCCATTCAACAAATCTCTACGAAGCTCCAAACTTTCCCATATTTTTCTGTCTTCTTCTGAGCCCTCCAAACAGTTCCAACCTCTACCTCTTATCTATTTCTATAGCTGCTTCCACATTTTCAGCTATCTCTACAGCAGCACCCCACTCCTAGTATCAATTTAGTCTATTAATTTATTCTCATAGTGCTATGAATAAATAACTGAGACTGGGTAATTTATAGAGAAAAGAGGCTTAAATGACTCACAGTTCCACATTGCTGGAAACTTGCAAATTATGATAGAAGGCACCTCTTCAAAGGGCAGCAGGAGAGAGAATGAATGCCAGCAGGAAAAATGTCACACACTTAATAAATCATCAGATCTCATGAGAACTCACTCACTGCCACAAGCACAGCATGGGGGAAACAGCTCCATGATTCAATTACCTCCCATCAGGTCCCTCCCACAACACATGGGTATTGTGATGGGCATCTTTGTATTTGAAACCAGAAAGTTTTACTAAGAGAACTTCGTTTTAGGTTAATTTTGGGTAATCTAGAAGCCTTGTCAACTTTCAGATTCTGATTAATTTTTATAGATTAGAGTGCTAAATTTTAGTTCTCTTCTTTCATTTTTCTTCTTCAAGGACTGATAGAATAAAATGTCATTTCTTCTTTGGCAGCTTCTTTCATTCTCTTGGTTGTTTTCCTACCTTGCTTCGATATAGTGTATTAAATTTTCATTTGAGTGCATTATCCATTGAATGCCTTGTATTTATTCTTGATTTCTGATACTATTCTATGTTTCCTTCCATTTCATTTCTAAATTAAATAAAATATTTTCTAACTTATCACTATTTTTTGTTCCTGTTTGCTGTTTGTTTCCAAGGTTCTAGCACTTGGTGAGTTTTAAATCTTCAAATGCTCATTGAATATGTTTAATTCTGTTTGATGAGTAGACCTACCACTTATATTCCTCCTGACTGTTTCTCCAAGGGACACTTTTCCACATTTGCTTTATATGAACATTTGTTACCTGATTTTCTGCAATACAGTTTTCTATGACCTTTTTTTAAATTCATTTTATGATACTGAGGAGTTCTGCATGATTTGTAATTTACTAACCTACTTTTCTGATAATTTATTAACATCAAGGCACTTTAGAAGGGTTGTTTGGTTTGGCAATTGGAGATGAGTTGTTGATTGCTTATCCACTGACTTTGTGGTTCTGTTTTGCCTTCCACAACACCAAATGTTCTCTTTTGTCTTCTTGTATTTTCACAATCTATTTGCCAAATGGTTTTTCTTCCTTCTCTTTTCCCCTTTTTCTCATCAGAAGCTATGTATTCAGAAGTCTTTTTTTTTTTTTTTGTGAGTCACACTTTGTAGCCCAGGCAGGAGTGCAGTGGCACGATCTTGACTCATTTTACTCTCTGCCTCCCAGGTTCAAGTGATTCTCCTCCCTCAGTAGAGGTGGGGTTTCAACACCTTGTCCAGGCTGGTCACACAGTCCTGACCTCAAGGGATCTGCCTGCCTTGGCCTCCCAAAGTCAGAAGACTATTTAAAATCATGCTTATATTTCAAATCAGACTTGCCATAATTTATTCCTTTAAATCAGGTAAGTTCAAGAGATCTATTGCACGACATGGTGACTAATAACAATATATTGTATTTTTGCAAAATGCTAAGGAACTAGATTTTAAGTGTTCTTGCCACCAAAAAAAAAAAAAAAAAAAAAAATGATGACTATGGGAGGTTATACATATGCTGATTAGTTTGATTTCACCACTTTATAATGTATATATAATTAAAAACATCAGGTTGTACTTCGTAAATATATACAATTTTATCTATCAAATAAAAATAAAATAAAATTGTTTATAAAGAAAAAAAGTCATTATTCAAAATAGGATTTGTTGGGAAAAAGAAATTAGGTAAGTCAAGTTTGGCCATTTAATTCAAGAACCCAGCCCTTTGTATGGCAATTATCTTTTACACCCTACAGCCTACATTTTATATGGTGTCTCTATTTTGGTAAAAATATTTGTTCCATATTCTTCCTAGACAACATATATTGCTTTTCAATAGTTGGATTGAATAGATTACAGAATTAGTTTGACAAATACCTTACAGAGCAGATCAAAGCTGTCATTTTACAATGTTTCTAAATGTTTGGCAATTTTTAAAAATGTGTACAATTTAGGAAAAAGAAAAGAGGCTGCAGACCAAAATGTTAGGATAGCTTTTTCCTAGAAGTAAAGTAAATTGTCAGTAGAAATAATTTTTTAAAGTTAGGAATAAAATTGGGATTCCAGGAAGATCTAAAGATAACAATTAATGGTTATATTATGCAAATTTTTATGTATAGTAACATGCAACACTGAATTCTTTATTTTACTGCATGCAAGTCAAAATATAGATTTTCAAAGTACTGGCTTTGTTTCTTACCAAAAAATTAGATGTCTAATTCATAATGGAGTATGTTCTTGATAAAAGCAGATACCAAACATGACTATGCACAGATAGGTACACAGATATGCACAGATAGGAAGCACTGCAAGATTATTTCATTGTTAGCATTTCAAAATAGGAAAACTAACATACAACAAATTAAAGAAAGATGGTTCTAAATCTAGTTAGTAGCCATAGAGAAGGTTGTATTTTGGCAGGTGAACTAGTTTTCTGGTATATTTAGAGTAATAGATTAAAGGAAATAAAGAGTTCCCACTATGTTTTGTCTTGCTTTTCCTTTCTCAGAGTGTAATAATGTTTTTAAAAGGGGCATCTGAAATAATTGGTGTTAAGATCTGCTACTAGTGAATGACCTACTCAGTTTGTGGTTGCTATAAAAAAGATTTTAAGTAAATAGAAATAAAGAATGAAGGCAGAGAGAACTCCATTAACATCATTATGTACTGTAGCTGCCAGCTTCTCTGGTTAAAATTAAGACACTTTATTCCTTAAATGCATCATCCTATTTTATGAGGCAACAGGATGCCTTTTCAGAGAGACAGTATCTGCCCTCTGAGTGACTTATTCAGTGGATCTGTGGAATAATTATAAGTGATGACAAAGATACATTTTAACTTTTAAGAATTACTGATTATTATTTGAATGATTAATAATAACTGTTTTCTTCCCTCTTTTTTAAATCAAATACTTGCTTCTTCTGCAAAACTTAGTAGAAAGAGCTTAGTAGCGGTATGAGAAGGTCCTTAGTTTTTGTGGGTGGGCTGAAAATTTTTCGGTTATATACCAATCTGATTTTCAGATTTTAAATGACAAAAGAAAATTTTAAAAAATTAAATAGAATTAATTCAAATGAGAGTGTCATAGAATCTATACTTCAAACAGATGTTGATAATACAGATAAAAAATAACCACAATTAGCTAAGACACATAATAGAGCCAATAAATCAACTGGTTCAAAAACAAAGAAAATGCAATGAAGGCAGAACAAAGCATGAAACTAATTTGCAAGCGCTATGATTAATGTGGTTTGGGCACATGGAGCTAATTGTTTGACATTATTAGAGGCAAAGCTCATGAATGAAGAACTAAAATTTTAAATTACAATGGAGGAAGAATGCATTCAACATTTTTCATGTTTCTCCCATTTTATAAAGTGAACTTTTTTTAGTTTTTTTTAGCATCTGTCTGTCTTTCTTCCAAACTATAATGTGAAGTGTTGATCAAATCTTGTTGTTCAGATAGAATTTTTTTCTGTTTTGTTCTTCAAAAATGGCTAGCTTTATACTTTTTAGTTAGAAACAAAATTGTGTTCTTACCTGCAAATCCTAGTTTACCATTCAAAGAGAAAATAAGGAAAACCACTGGTGAGGAAAACCAGATATTTAAAAAATATATAAATGCGAATTGGAACAAAGATATATAGACAGAGCTGTAAGCTGATTTTCATTAAAAGTTTTAGGGGCATCTCACCTTTCCATCCTCCTCATCTTCACCTAAAACCTGCCCCATGACACAAACATTTGGCAATATAAATATCAGTAAAATTTTTAACTAAGAATGTAAAAATATTAACTTTTAAATGAAATGTCATTAAACACATTCTTTATTCTCTATTCTTACTTGGGACTATAAATACCTGTCCTATGTATCCCAGAGAATAGTTGTGAGGACTGTATAAAATACTGTATCTGAAAAATGCTTTGAAAGTACTATATTATTGCAAAGTGTCATTTTAATTTTTATTGTTTAAAGTTTTTGGTAATGTTTTATATGGTGAAACCACGGATGCTATTAATGAAAAGAGAAGGCAGGGAAGGGAAGACTCTGGATAAAATCTGTCAGAAATAACAAAGAATCTTCCTAGTCCCTCTCATAGATTCAGTAAAGCCTAATTCTTATCAATGTCACCCATATCCGCACATACCCACTGCCACTGCCCCTGAATATAAGTCATCAGTAAAGTGGTAGTTATGCCACTCTTAAGCTCTCTAGGTCTTTAATAGGTTTTCAGATCAAATTCTAAAATCTGAGATCAGAGGGAGGCCATCGTAGTTTCAATTCACTCCACAGACACAAGAACATACTTGAAATGTCTCATCAAGTGTAATGATTGTTATGACGGCAGTGACTAAAACAAAAGGTACTTTTTAGTACATATGTCCTTTCCAACTCAATGAAGGACAGATAATCTCCACAAGTTGAAACTATTTGGTATGTTAAAAAAGGAGACCCCAAATATTTGCCAAATGATATTATAAAAGTAATAAGCACTTTTAAAAACAATATTACCAGGGAGTAAATATTGACTGTAAGCTATAAACGTATGGCTTTGGTTAAAGCAAATTGACTCAATATTTCTAATTTTTTAAAAGATACCTTTCTGCCTCTCCCCCCATTATTCTTTGTATATATGAGATTAGGTTTTTCTAAGATAAATTTGGACCTGTCTCATTCCTCTATTATTAGTGTAAGTTCATATTAGTCATCCCTACATATTCAAATCCTAAATATTGAATTTTACATAGTTAGCATCAATAAATGTTGGTTGGATTATACTGTATAATTATCATCCATATATATGAATAATAAATGTAATATACATATGTTAGATAATTATAGACTTCAAGAATGTGGGCCTTATACATTACACCTTTTGAGCAAAAGACAAAAATATACTGATTCTTAGTGCTGAAAGCTGCTGTGTTCAACTGTTGAAACTATTTGAGATTTTAAAAGTTCCCTGAAAATGACTATCGGCAAATCCATTTCTTGCAATAACTCTCTTCTTCCATATTGCTGTTCCAGTTCCTGACAGGTGATCTATCATTTTACCTCAAAATACTACACTGAAACAGTGAAAATTGCTACCTGAAGCAGTAGTATGATGAAAAAAGAGAAAAGGAAAAGTGAATATATATAGTTTGTGAGTTGTCTAGTTGTAATGCCACTTCATACTTCTTGAAGTGCTGACATTCTGGGAAGTATAAATTAGATTTAAAAAATTTACACTACTAAATAGTCGTTATAATGGAGAAGCAGGATAACTTATCTTACTCATTCTTAATATTATCTTAGCACATTTCATTTCTCAGTACAATAGTTTTACAAAGGTAATCACTTTACTCTCTCTGTACAGTTTATTATTCATTCACAAGGAAAACTGAAAATTATTCTTGTACTTTTCGTATTCACTATTGCTGCAGAAAAACTATTATTGATATTGCTATTGTTGAAAGATGCTACTAATGTTAACATTTCATTGCCTATTCATCTGAAATATGTTCTAAATTATATCAGGACAGATTAAAAATTAGTTTTATATTTTAAGATACTGAAAGCATTTCAAATAAAAACAATTCTTGTACATATTTCAGAAATGTAGCTGGAAACTAGTTATACCTATACTGGAATTTATCCTGAAAGAGATTCAACTGAAGAAAATCAAAGATCAGTAAGTTGGAAAACAAAGCATAGGTACAGCATAGAAAAATTGAGGGCAGATTTTGTGTCATGTAATTCTTAGCCCAAAATCTTTTTCTCTCTCTTTTTAGCTGTTTGTGTCTCAATCTCCACCATTCTGCAATGGGAATTATATTGACATTATGTTAACTGAGTCCTCAAAAACCATTTTTCCTTATACCTTTCCAATCTGTGTTTTTAACTTTCAGATTCTGGTGGTTTTAGGAAGCTGATTCTATCTTCTTTCCAAGCATGGAGCACATGACAGAGACTTAACAAAGTACTTCATCTTATGCCCTATCCAAATTTATGACCTAAACGGTTCAATCCAGAATGTTGTCAAAAGTATTTGTGTTAGCCAGGATGGTCTCGATCTCCTGATCTCATGATCTGCCTGCCTTGGTCTCCCAAAGTGCTGGGATTACAGGCGTGAGCCACTGCACTGGGCCCTGGTCAAATATATTTTAACTGGACACCTTCACTAATGCTCTATTTCAACATAAAAACAAGGGTGTTAAACATCAGTCTGACATTCATCATGACAAGTAACTGAGTTCCTGGTGAATGAAACATCAGTCTGACATTCATCATGACAAGTAACTGAGTTCCTGGTGAATGAACATATGTGATGTCAGCATTATTCATTCTGTTTCTGTTGATCAACACAAATAGTGCAAGTTAATTCTGGTCAAACAAAAGTTTTCTGCAAACAAATATGATTTTTACTCTTGGTTTTTGATAATTAAAGTCATATGTAGTTTGCTGAAATAGATAAAACATCCATGACATTGTTAAGAAAACTGGCAATGAAGGATTTAATATAGTATTCACTGTATGATAAATAAAGGTAATATGAATTTATCTCAGTTGTTTTTCTATTATTTATTACTTTTTGTAATTCATTCTGAGTATTAAGGAATAATACCTCCTGACAATTAGGATAAACAATATTTAAAAACATCTCTAAAACTATTACTTAATTAGGTGGTCCCAATAATGCTGTATTCTTCTCATCTATTTTTTATCTAAAGAAGCTTGTGAATAAGAAAATAAGTGGCAAAGGAGATAGTAAATAAGGAAATAAGTAGCAGCATACTTACTTTAATTTTTTTATTCTAAATATAAATTTAAATTGTATTTATAACCTAGAAATTAAAAGTTTATCCTAAAAGCTGTAGTCGTCATCATTGACCATATTAATACAGTTATGTTTTAAATACATAATATTCTTACTTTCAGAGCAATACACTCTCATCTACCTTAAAATTTTTTAATCAAATATAAAGTTTGCACTTTGTGTGTTTTTCTTTTTAGTTTATGTGTTTTTATTCAGCTTTCTACTCAAATGTCTAGTATGATGGTATCTGTCATGTCATAACCCACTGTAGCTATTCTGAGTAAAACATAAATACATTAAAGTATAAAGAGGGTCCATCACATCTTCTGCAATGCTAGAGAATCAGGGAAAGCATCTACATAATCAAGAAAAATGAGCAGATTACACCACTTGTCAGCCACCTTAAGGAGCAATCTACTTGTGCTACTGCTGGGCATTAGAATAATAGCTACTATTATAGCCCTGCTACCAAGATTTCGGCCAGTGCTAAATCTGAATTATTGTTGTCTCTCTCTGTCTCTCCAATACACTCACAAGAATGTCTTCTGTGCAGTGTGTCTTTTATGTCCCTATTCTAATCAAACCGCATGGGGATGTGTGCAAACTGAAAAATCCATATCAAACATCTGACCTTGCTTTAGAAGACTTGGGAATGTGTTGCTGGCTTTTATTTAGCAAGGAAGCATTCCTGAAATGGAGTGTACTTAAATTATAGAAAAATATTTAAAATGTCCTTAGTGGTCAAAAAGCAGGAGATGTTTTGTTCAAACTAATGAAATTTGATAGAATTTTAGATTTTTATAAACACTAATTTTTTTTTAAATGTATTGATGGCATCATGGTGTCATAATGCTGAGAGTAGAAGCAGCAGTATTGTAGTGAGTATATTAGCTATGAAATAGACACATTAGTGGTGGTACCTGGACAAAGACAATGATGAGTGAGATGGTAATGCCATTACTGATGACATGGAGACTGAGGTGCTAAATGTGCTGTTTATGAGCATCACTGCCTTTAGCTCAGGCAATATCTGGGGCTTTAACACTGACAACTTTGTCATAGACATCAGTAGACTCAGCAGCTGCAACAACAAAACAGTTAACTTTGACAGTTATGCAGAATTATGCAGATTGTCCTCAATGGTCAATAGTGAAAGAGCCTCCATGTTTTACAAGGAGCAAAAGCCATATTGTCCATAGGGTCGTCAGAATTGCTACAGAAAACAACTATTAGTACATCAAATATGGAAGAGAGCTATTTCTTGATGAATCAATAGGACACTTCTGTGAAACTCTAACACTATTTGGAGGGAAACTGAAGGAAATCTAAGTCCCCATCAAACAGCTGATACTGAAATTCTATGCCAAACCAGAGGTACATGAGGTCTAACATTCACATCAATTTCAATGTTTTTAAATAGCTCCATTCTCATATTGTGAGAAAAATCATCAACAATAAGTCACAGAATTGAATTTATGTTTAATTTGAAAATGGTTAGTGTAAGGCCGATAGCCTCGCCGGGAGCCGGATGGACAATACTCACCCCCTCTGCACCTGATAACACTGTTACCAGGAGGCCAGACGTCCTACTGGCGCCTGCCTTCTCCATACAGGCTCCCCACACCCACTCTTGCATTCCACCCCTAGCCCCATACTCAGCACTAAATCATACTGTCAGCCCAAAATTCAAAAATCCCGCCGAGAGCCTAACCAATGGCAGCTCGCCAAGTCCGGTTCCAGGCTCTCTCTCTGACCAATACAGGTGCCCATGCTATGTTTCCTCACTGGTCAATCTGTTACCTTCTCCAGCCCACCTGTGGGTAGCCCTGCTGGGCTGCCAATGGCAACTTGCCAAGTCCAGGTCCAGTCTTTCTATGACCAATGCAGTTGCCCATGCTTTGTTTCCCCACTGACCAATCTACTGCCCTTA
>CAUYLG010028595.1:0-14306 GCA_963573385.1 Cacajao melanocephalus
GCATTCTAGCCTGGGCAGTAGAACAAGAATCCTGTTCTCTCTCCCTCTTTTTCTTCCTCTTTCTTTCTCTCGTACATTCTTTTTTTTTTTCTTTCTTTCACTCTCACTTTCTTTCCTCTCTTTTCCTTTCTTTCAAAAAATTTAAAAAAAAAATAAATAAATAAAAAATAAAAGTATTTTAAGAATAACACTAAGGTAACTTGCCTTTCGCACTTACATCATCTTGTAAGTATACTGTGGAGTTCCAAAATCTTCAGGCCATCATAACTGTGTGAGGCTGGGTTTTCTCCCACCAAAGTAATATAACGGGATACTTTAATAGAATCTAGCTGCCTTCTATTAAGCTAGACATCTGAGGTTTATAGAAACAGAAAACAAGTCCACACTTCCCACTGAATTATTTGTTTTGGGAAATAATTACCTTTCATAAAGATATTTCATTTATGTTAACATGTAATGGGTTTACTACCACTACTTTCAATGAGTTAGTTTTTATTTTAAAATTTTTAATAAATATTTTTAAAATTTAAAATTTTTTTCTTTTTTAAATGTCATTATAATGATTATTTTATACAGTTAATGGGTATAAGTGCCATTTTGTTACATGGATACATTGCATAGTGGTGAACTCTGGGCTTTCAGCATAACCATCACCTGAATAATGTACATTGTACCCATTAAGTAATTTCCCATCTTCTAGACATCTCCAATGTCTATGATTCCACTACGTCCCTGTGCACACATTGGATAACTATAGGCAGAAGAATGAAACTGACCCCCATCTCTCACCATATACAAAAATTAACTCAACAGGAGTGACAGACTTAAAGGTAAGACCTGAAAGTGTACAGATACCAGAAGAAAATCCAGGAAACACTTTTCTGGACATTGGCCTGGGCAAATAATTCATGACTAAAATCTCAAAAGCAAATGTAATGAAAACTAAAATAGGCAAATTAGATTTAATCAAACTAAAAAGCTTCTGCACAACAAAAGAAGGAATCAACAGAGTGGACAGCCAACCAGCAGAATGAGAGTTTTATTTTCTAATATGGTACATTATCAATAGATCTAACACACATAAATTAAATTTATATAAAATTAGAAATTAACTCATGTAAATTAAAGTTATTTGGAGTCTGCTATAATTTTTTCTTTTTTTTTTGAGACGGAGTCTCCCTTTGCCACACAGGCTGAAGTGCAGTGGTGCAATCTCGCCTCACTGCAACCTCCACCTCCCGGGGTCAAGTGATTCTCCTCCCTCAGCCTCCCTAGTAGCTGGGATTACAGGGGCCTGCCACCACACCTGGCTACTTTTTGTATTTTTAGCAGTGACGGGGTTTTACCATGTTGGCCAGGCTGGTCTCAAACTCCTGACCTCAAGTGATCTGCCTGTCTCGGCCTCCAAAAGGGCTGAGATTAAAAGTGCCAGGAGTCCTTCCTAATGTTTAAGAGTGTAAAGAGTCTTGGAAGCTGGGGAAGTGAATTCAGAACTACTTCTTTAATACAATGGCGAATAAAAAGGGTGAGGAAGAACTGTAACAGATGAGAGATTTACATAATAACCAAACGTAATGAACATGTCTAATTTTTAAAAATCAATTATAAAGAGATATTTTTAACAAAGACTTGGAACCAACCCAAATGCCCATCGATGATAGACTGGACAGGGAAAATGTGGCACATATACACCATGGAATACTATGCAGCCATAAAAAACGATGAGTTCGTGTCCTTTGAAGGGACATGGATGAACCTGGAAACCATCATTCTCAGTAAACTGACACAAGAACAGAAAATCAAACACCGCATGTTCTCACTCATAGGCGGGTGTTGAACAGTGAGAACACATGGACACAGGGAGGGGAGCATCACACACTGGGGTCTGTGGGGGGAACTAGAGGAGGGACAGCGGGGGTGGGGAGTTTGGGACGGACAACATGGGGAGAAATGCCAGATATAGGTGATGGGGAGGCAGGCAGCAACCACACTGCCATGTGTGTACCTATGCAACAATCTTACGTGTTCTTCACATGTACCCCAAAACCTAAAATGCAATAAAAAAATTATGAGGTACCTTTATGATTTTTAAAAATATAAATTATAAAATTTAAAAAAAGATATTTTTGAGATATCAGGAAAATGTAATTATGTACCAAGTACTATTAGATGTTATTAAGGGATTTTAATCTTTTAGATATGATAAAGGCACAGTAATTATGGGAGAAAACATCTGTTTTTGTCTGTTGTATACGCCTTCTGAAATAGTTACAGGTGAAATGATGACAAAATTTTCTTTAAAGCACTTCAGAAGAAGAAAAGTAGATGAAACAAAATTGGCAACTATTGACAATGTAAAATCTGAGTGATGGATATATGAATTAATGATAATGTCTCTACATTTGTGTATTATTGAAATTTTCCAAAATAAACTTTACAAAAAAGAGAAACAACAAAAACTTAGAAGATGCTTAGTTTAAGATTTCCAAGGTACATATGATATAGAGGTTCAAATTTAATTTTTAATTGATACATGTCAATTTCTACTTTCTCCTGAAAGCCATGTTTAATTAAAAGGACATCAAGAGGCTAAGCACAGTTTGAAAATAATGAGAATTTCAATAGATGGTCATGCAATCCTTCTTCAACTCGACTTCAAAAATGTTCCCAGATTATTCTACAAATACTCATGACTGTATGGAAAATCCCAAGAAACTCTGAAGTTACAGAATAAATTTAGCACTGGAATAGAGAGTGTGTAAACTAATTAGAGAGATCCTAGTAATGAAAATAATTTAGAGCAAACTGGAAGTAAGCCCTTTTATTCTTAACCAAGTAAGATCAGTAATATGTTTTCTTGACAAATCCCAGTACTTTGGGAGGCTGAGGCAGATGGATCACGAGGTCAAGAGATCGAGACCATCCTGGCCAACATGGTGAAACCCTGTTTCTAATAAAAATACAAAAATTAGCTGCGTGTGGTGGCACGTGCCTGTAGTCCCAGCTACTCAGGAGGCTGAGGCAGGTGAATGGCTTGAACACTGGAGGTAGAGATTGCAGTCAGCCAAGATCGTACTACTGCACTCCAGCCTGGCAACAGAGCAAGACTCTGTCTTAATTAAAAAAAAAAAAGAATCAGGCACGAGAATTCACATCAGCAACAGTACATACTAAAACACCATGGTAAATTAAGCATATTAATGGCCCAAAATAAAGATCTCCCTGTATACACCCTTGCCCTGTAACTGCAGTTTTCTCTTATCTGACTCTGAGCTCAACCATGTGACTTGCTTAGGCCAATGGGATGTTGTTAGCAACAGATATTAGAAAAGGTGCTTATGTACTTCCACTTTTTCTCTTATATCCCTGCCACTATCATGGGAACATACCAAGGCTAGCCTGCTGGGAGAATAAGAGAACTACATGAGAGAGAGCTGAGTCATTCCAAGTCATGTCATCCTATACCATCCTATAACTAGCCAATTTCCAAACATATAATAATCCCATAAATGATCAGCAGAGTTGTATAGCTACTCTTAGCTGACCAAAGAGTCATACGTAGTCCAGTTGAGACCAAAGGAACCGCCCAGGCAACCAACAGAATTGGAAGCAATGGTTGGGTTTTTTGAAGATACCATATTTAAGGTACTTTGTTGTACATCATTGTTGTGACGATAGGTAACAGATAGAAATACAAAGGATCAATGCTCCCAAAATTTTGAGGGAGTTTTAAATCTAAAACTCAATACCCAGGCCAACTATCAATCAAAAGTGAGGCAAGAACAAGACATTTTGCAAATGCAAGAATATGTTTCCACTCTCTTCTCACATACCCTTTTATGTTTCCAAAAAAAAAATTACTTGAGAATGTTTTCCAGAAAAATAAGGGACAAAGCAACATAGAATGATGTGCTGCATTTAGAAAACAGTGAATTCAATCCAGAGTGTTCCAGGATAAATCTGTGCAATAAACCCAAGGAGAAGGTCAAATGATTAAAGGCCACAGGTTCTGAGAAGAAGATGTCCAGAAAAAAAAAAAAAAAGACTCACTAAAAAAGTAATAGGACAGAGAGATTATAAAATAGTGAGAATGTGTTACAATAATATGATAGGAGGGCCATCAGTGAAAACGGCAAGTAAGGATATCTGAAATGACTACCCTCCCCAAAAGCAGTTAAGAGTACTAGTAAAACATTAGAATCAACTTTTTCAGAACTCTGAAAATGAATAAAAGGCTTGTAGCAACGTAGGAAACATTTATTCAAGGAAAGCAGTTAGATCTCAGTAATAGTAAGTTTTATGGCACCTTTAGTTGGCCTATATCTATCCTTAGCTCTGTAATAGCTTTGCAAACAAACAACCCACAATCACAGTACAAAACAGCAGCCTGGAAGCCACTGGATGGGGCCATTCATTCCCAGAGGATTGTCACTATTTGACCTGTCTGGGATTCCCTGGACGACCCTTCTCACAAAGATGCCTTTGTTTAACCTGACTCAGAGCTTATCCAATGTAACAACTGGATATCTACATGCAAAAGAATTTAATAAAGCTGGACATCTATCTCATATGATATTCAAAAATTCACTTAAAACAAATTAAAGACCTAAAAGTAATAGTTAAAAGTATAAAACTCTTAAGCAAGAATGTAAACATAATTCTGTGACCTTGCATTAGACAATAGTTACATCAATATTACACCAAAAACACAAGCAACAAAAGAAAAAGTAGAAAAATTAGACTTCATCAATATCTAAAATTTTGTTCTTGAAAAGACATTATGAAGAAAGTGAAGAGAAAATCCACAGATCAGCAAAGAAATCATATCTGATAAAGGTCTAGTATCTGGAATATATAAAGTATTCTCAACAACTCATCAATAAGAAGACAATCTATTTTTTTTAATTGGCAGACAATCTAAATAGACATTTCTCCATAGAGGATATACAAATAGCCAGCAAGCACATGAAGAGATGTTCACAGTCATTAATCACTGGAGAAATACAAATTAAAACCACAAGGACACACATGAATATGGACTGTGGAATAATAGAGATTAGGAGGGTTGGATGGAGGTGAGGGATGAGAAATTACTTAATGGTTACAATGTACACTATTCAGTTGATGGTTACATAAAAAGCCCACACTTCAGCACTACACAATATATCCACATAACAAAAGTGCACTTGTACCTCTTAAATGTATACAAATTTTTAAAAATAAATAAGAAAACAATGAGATACCACTTCACACTCACTAAGATGACTATAAATTAAAACAGAGACAATAACGAGTGTTGGCAGGATATGGAGAATGGAAGCCTTGTTGCTCTTGGGAATGTAAAATGATGCAGCCTATTTAGCAAATAGTTTGACAGTTTCTCAAAAGGACAAGCATCAAATTATCATATGATCCAGTAATTCCATTTTTAGGTATATACCCCAAGAAAATGAAAAGGTATGTCCACACCAAAATTTGTGCATGAATGTTCATAGTGGCAAAACTGTTACTAGCCATAAATTGGAAGTAATCTAAATTTCATCAACTGATGATAAATAAAACGTGATATATCTACATAATTGAATATTATTTAGTCACAAAAAGAAATGAGATTGGGCGTGGTGGCTCATGCCTATAATCCCAGCACTTTGGGAGGCCAAGGCAGGTGGATCACCTGAGGTCAGAAGTTTGAGACCAGCCTGGCTAGCATGGCAAAAGCCAGTCTCTACTAAAAATACGAAAATTAGCTGAGTGCAGTGGTAGGGGCCTATAATCCCAGCTACTTGGGAGGCTGAGGCACAAGAATCACCTGAACCCAGGAGGTAGAGGTTGCAGCGAGCCAAGATCGCACTGCTACACTTGCTCTGGGTGACAGAGCAAGACACCATCTCAAAAAAAAAAAAAAAGAATAAATACTGGTTTGTGCTACAATATGAATAAACACGCTACAACCTAGATGAGAACATTATGCTGAGTCAAAGACTTCAGATGCAAAAGGGCATATAGTATAGGATTCTATCTATATGAAGTGTCAAAAAATAGCCAAATCCAAAGTAGACTGATAGTTGCCAGGGCCTGGGTACATGGAGAAATGGGACATGACTGCAAAAGGGGTTTCTTTCTTAGGTGACGAAAATATTCTGGAATTAGTGATAATGGTTGCACAACTTTGTGAAAATACTGAAAGCCACTGAATTGAATACCTTAAAAGTTTAAATTGTATGATATGTGAATTATATCTCAAATTTTTTTGGAGACAGGGTTTCACTCTGTTGCCCAGGCTAGAGTGCAATGGTGCCATCACAACTCCGTGCAGCCTCAACCTCCTGGGCTCAGGCAATCCTCTCATGTCAGCCTTCTGAGTAGCTGAGACTACAGGTGCATGCCACCATACCTAGCTAATTAAAAAAAATGGTTTTTGGTAAAGATGAGGTCTCACTATTTTGCCCAGATTGGTCTTGAACTCCTGGGCCCAATCAATCCTCCTGCCTTGGCCTCCCAAGGTATTGGGGTTATAGGTAATAGCCACCACACCTGGTCCATAGCTCAATTTTAAAACGTAATAATGAAGGATATGAATCACAAAGTTTCCTCCCCATAAAACATCACATTCTAAATATTAACTGAAGTGGAAAGAGATGTTGGGTGATAGGTACAATGTAAGAAAAGAGACCTGGAAACAAAGAACTTGTTCCTTCAGCGCCTGGGCACATCAACATTGAATCTGGGGGAAAGAAATGTAATGGGAACCCACATGGAACATATCATAATGTTACAGGGATGCAGGCAATATTTTTTTGGTTTTCGACCTTCAGAGATGATCAAATGCAGCAACCTTGGAAAGTGGTTGCAGCTAGAAGGTAACTATGGCCTATAATAAGGAGAGAGCAGAAGCACTGATGTTCTTATCTTACAAACAGAGATCAAGAAATAGTGTCAGGAATTGAAGAACAAGAAATAGATGCTCACATAGATTAAAGTAACAAAAGCGAAAAATAAAATATTAAAACCACAAATACAGTATCAAAACTTCAGAAGAAGATGAGAGTAAAGAGTTTAAAGGCTCATCTTTTATATTGGGGCATAAATAGAAATGGTCTGAAGTTGACAGATAAATAATTAAATAAAGGTATAAGCCCATTGCCTACAGTTTTTAAAGTAATCACTAGGACAATAAAAACTGATGAAAATATTTTCTGTGAGAGTAGGAGTACAGATGGGAAAGGGGGAAGCAGAAAACTGTTGATTTTTAGAAGCTCTTCTCTTCTTATTTAATGCCATGTACCTGTATTTGTTTATTCAAAAGTAGTTCATTAAGAGTTTTATAGAACAGAGGACTCAGAAGTAACACCACACATCTACAACCATCTGATCTTTGACAAACTGGACAAAAACAAGCAATGGAGAAAAGATTCCATGTTTAATAAATGCTATTGGGAAAACTGGCTAGCCATGTGCAGAAAGCAGAAACTGGACCCCTTCCTTACACCGTATACAAAAATTAACTCCAGATGAATTAAAGATTTAAACATAAGATCTACTACCATAAAAACCCTAGAAGAAAACCTAGGCAATGCCATTCAGGACATAGGCATAGGCAAGGACTTCATGACTAAAACACCAAAAGCAATAGTAACAAAAGCCAAAATAGACACATGGGATCTAACTAAACTTAAGAGCTTCTGCACAGAAGAAACAATCATTAGAGTGAACCGGCAACCAACAGAATGGGAAAAAAATTTTGCAATCTACCCATCTGACAAAGGGCTAATATCCAGAATCTGCAAAGAACTTAAACAAATTTACAAGAAAAAAAACAACCCCATCAAAAAGCAGGTGAAAGATATGAACAGACACTTTTCAAAAGAAGACATTTATGCGGCCAACAAACATAAGACAAAATGCTCATCATCACTGGTCATTAAAGAAATGCAAATCAAAACCACATTGAGATACCATCTCACGCCAGTTAGAATGGTGATCATTAAAAAATCTGGAAACAACAGATGCTGGAGAGGATGTGGAGAAATAGGAACACTTTTATGCTGTTGGTGGGAGTGTAAATTAGTTCAACCATTGTGGAAGACAGTGTGGTAATTCCTCAAGGATCCAGAAATAGAAATACCATTTGACCCAGCAATCCCATTACTGGGTATATACCCAAAGGATGATAAATCATTCTATTATAGAGACACATGCACACATATGTTCACTGTGGCACTGTTCACAATAGCAAAGACTTGGAACCAACCCAAATGCTCATCAAAGATAGACTGGATATAGAAAATGTGGCACATATACACCATGGAATACTACGCAGCCATAAAAAAGGATGAGTTCATGTCCTTTTCAGGGACATAGATGAATCTGTAAACCATCATTCTCAGCAAACTGACACGAGAACGGAAAACCAAACACCACATCTTCTCACTCATAAGTGGGTGTTGAACAAAGAGAACACATGGACACAGGGAGGGGAATGTCACACACTGGGGTCTATTGGGGGGTGGGGGACTAGGGGAAGGATAGCAGGGGGTGGGGAGATTGGGGAGGGATAACATTAGGAGAAATGTCTGATGTAGGTGACAGGGGGATAGAGGCAGCAAACCACCATGGCATCTGTATACATATGTAAGAATCCTGCAAGAACTGCACATGTACCCCAGAACTTAAAGTAAAATTTTTAAAAAAAAGAGTTTTATGGCTTATTCGGTTGGTAACAAATGATAAAGAAATGAAGGCTGACCTTATCTGAACCCAAGCAATTAGAAAAATGATCTCACAGAAACAGAAAATTGAAAAGAGGAAACCAGCAACTCGTTTGAGGGAAGAAGATAAAGACACTGAAAGATGCAATCAGAAGAACATAGCAGGTACTAAAATAAGTGTCCAGAAAAATTCCAGGGTAAAATAGAAACTCTCACATTTACATGAATGTAAGAGTTGAACTGACACCGACAAAAGTTGAAGAGGAAAACAAAAAAGGATGAAAAAATTTAGAGGAATTCCAGACAGTTAAGCTTAGAGCACCCACGGTGAAGTCACAGAAGGAAGAAAGACAAAGAAACTGTAATGTATACAGGTCAAGGAACGAGAAAGTTTACCAAAATATTTACAAAATTATAAACACTGGCCCTATTAATTATAATAAAAAAGGTAGAAAACACAAAGAGAGGAAAGTGGCATTGAATGCCCTACACCCCAGGGTAGCTAAATCCCCTGTGGCATTCACAGACAATACTTAAAATAGACTCATGGAAGTTGCAAGTTGATCCACAATTTTCGTATTTATAACTGGCTCTCTCATAACAGAATAGAAAAAATTACTGCTTGTTATATTTTTAACTGTGGAATGCATGTAAAAAAAAATGTTCTGCCAACTCTAGTCTAAATCTTTTTCGTCCATTGTGTCCTGTTCCAAAAACATACCATTCGGGGAAAAAATACATGAAATCACAAAAAGCTTGAAGTCCATTTTTCCTCAAACTCAGTGATATAAGCTTTGAGAATTATATCAGACAACATTACTAGATGAAGGCAATATAGAAACATTTATGTTTTGCTTATTTTTTATAAGAAACTTCATGCAGCATTAACCTTGGGTCTCCAGAAAAAAAGACATGCAATCATGAGGGTCATGGAGTTGATATTAAAAGAATGCTGATTATGGGAGAGATCTAAAGTTACAATCTAAAGTTTGAAGGAAAGGGAGGTGGATCTGTAAATTAAACCAATGAGTCTTCTGCACAAATTACAAAGATGCATCTCAGTGACAATACCAAAACCTCTATGGCTGCCTCATCAGTCTAAGCTACACCAGTTTAAAACTCTGCCATGAACACCCTGTTCTGCTGTTGTCTCCCCTTTTCTCTCCATAACAGCCACATGTCTTTAGAGATGCCTCCAGTGGTCACCATTTTCTTATTTCCAACTCACTCCCAGTCCTCCCAATTTGCTTCTGTTTCATCACTTCATTCAAGTGATTCTGGCTAATATTGAATGAGGACCCTGATGTTTCTAAAATGCATATATATTTTTTAGTGCTCTTCCTGTATCTTGTCATAGGTTACATTCAACACCTTGAACCAGTCCCTTATTTTTGAAGCACTTTTCTACTGGTTTTCAAGATATAGCACTCTTGCTGTCTCTCTTGTAAGAACATTCTCATTTCAATTGCCTCTCTGCTAGCCCAACGCTATAAAGCCCTATACGCACCCAAATGTTCAGGTATCTCCTAACACTTACTCTTAGATGACTGAGGCATCTCAAAATCTCATTATATCTGCCTCTGAATATGATTTCCTTTATGTTTTCTATTTCAATGAATGCACCTACAATCTATCAAGGTATGCAAGCAAAAAAACTTGAAATTGTCTTTGATTCCTCTTCCACCGCTTTCCTATATTCAACTCATCATTGAAATTTTGCTATCTAAATGTCTCTTGAATCCATACAACAACCCTTGGTCCCCAGCATCACCCATTAGTCAGGCTGCCATAATCTATCTCACTTTTTTTTTTTTTTTTTTTTTTTTGAGACAGTCTCCCTCTGTCACCCAGGCTGGAGTGCAATGGCATGGTCTCGGCTCACTGCAACCTCTGCCTCCCAGATTCAAGCAATTCTCCTGCCTCAGCCTGCCAAGTAGCTGGGACTACTGGTGATCACCATCACACCTGGCTAATTTTTGTGTTTTTTAGTAGAGATGGGGGTTTTACCATGTTGGCCAGGATGGTCTCAATCTCCTGACCTCGGGTGATCCACCCGCCTCCACCTCGAAAAGTGCTGGGATTACAGGCATGAGCCACCACACCCAGCAAAGTCAGGCCCCGTGATCTCTTACCTGAGCTACTGCACTAGTCTCCTAACAGGTCTTTCTACATCCACCTTGGACTCTTCAATCGAATCTCCCCATTGCAGCTAGAGTCATCTTTTACAAAGTGTGCATTTCTTCTTGCACACAACCCTAGTTCTTTCGAGCCCTTGCTTAAACTCCTTCCGTGTCTTCCCATTCTTAGATTACTGTCAAAATTCTTAACCTGGTCTAACAGGCCCTGCACAATCTGGTCCCTGCCTACCTCCCAGGCTCATTTCATAGAACCCTCCTCTCATTCTCTGAACTCTGATACACTGACATTCTAATTCTTCAAATGGGCAAGGTCCCCACCACCATAGTGCCTTTGCACATGCGTTCCCCTCCTCAGCCCTGTTCACCTAGTTGCCCGCTGATTCTTCAGCTTTTGTTCAGCCACATCCTTAGAGGGAAAGTCTTTCCTGGTTTCCTAGGCTAAGTTAAGTTTCTTCGTTATCTGCTTCTACAGACTGTTTCTTTCTTTCAGAGGACTTATCCCAGTTGGTTCAAATCCTATCACATTCAATGATGTGGTTATTTTATAAACGCCCTTCCTTCACATTAGTCTGAAGCTTCATGAGTCAGAAGCCACATCTTTTTTTTTTAATTATTATTCTTGCTGTCCTATCTAAAGCTCCAGAATCTACAAAGAACTTAAACAAATTTACAACAAAAAAAAACCCCATCAGAAAGTGGGAGAAGGATATAAACAGACACTTCTCAAAAGAAGATATTTATGCAGCCAACAAACATATGAAAAAAAGCTCATCATCACTGGTCATTAGAGAAATGCAAATCAAAACCACGTTAAGATATGATCTCATGCCAGTTAGAATGGCGATCATTAAAAAGTCAGGAAACAACAGATGCTGGAGAAAATGTGGAGAAACAGGAATGCTTTTACACTGTTGGTGGGAGTGTAAATTAGTTCAACCATTGTGGAAGACAGTGTGGCGATTCCTCAGGGATCTAGAAATAGAAACATCATTTGACTCAGAAATCCCATTACTGGGTATATACCCAGAGGATTATAAATCATTCTACTATAAAGACACATGCACACATATGTTTATTGTGGCACTGTTTACAATAGCAAAGACTTGGAACCAACCCAAATGCCCACCAATGATAGAGTAGATAAAATGTGGCACACATACACCACAGAATACTATGCAGCCATAAAAAAGGATGAGTTCCTGTCCTCTGCAAGAACATTGATAAAGCCAGAAACCATCATTCTCAGCAAACTGACACAAGAACAGAAAACCGAATGCTGCA
Organism: Cacajao melanocephalus; assembly: GCA_963573385.1. Lineage (NCBI taxonomy): Eukaryota > Metazoa > Chordata > Mammalia > Primates > Pitheciidae > Cacajao > Cacajao melanocephalus. The sequence goes on from CAUYLG010028595.1 coordinate 12,128, forward strand.
TGATCTCACTCAAAAGTGGGTGTTGAACAGTTAAAACACATGGACACAGGAAAGGGAACATCACATCACACACTGGGGCCTGTCAGGGGGTGGGGGTTAGGGGAGGGATAGCATTAGGAGAAATACCTAATGTAGATGATGGGTTGATGGGTGCAGCAAACCACCATGGCACGTGTATACCTATGTAACAAACCTGCACATTCTGCACAGGTATCCCAGAACTTAAAGTATAATTTGAAAAAATAAAAATAAATTTTAAAAAGAGTATATGGTTTATAGCCAATCCCTCATGCCAATTCAGACCTGATTTTCTCCCATTTTCAGCTTAGAGTGTGTTGTTTATTCTTATTCTTATACTTCTACAAACATAAAGGTTGTTCAAAGTACTGAAATGCTATAGTGCCTATGAAGATATTAATTTCAGATCCACAGGGAATAGTAACAACATGAATGCAGAATTTTTCATACCAAATAAGTATTTTAGATAATACCAAATGGACTCTATAGCTAGATCCTATAGCTAGACTAAAGGTGTGTTCAGATGACACTCAATAACGTCTAGATCAACTGATCTTTATTCTGGCTCTGCGTCGTAGAATTTAGGAAAGTACTTGTGTCAGACCATTTTAGCCTGGGGCTGGAGGAGGGGAAGGGAATGGAGAAGGCTACATATAAAGAGTGAGGAGTCTGTTGAGACTTGTGTATACTTCATTCTAGCAATCAAATGTTGTATAATTCCAAAACAGATGACTTATCTGTAGTCCAGATGCAAAGCCAGCAACACCATCTGTGGGGCCCAGTTCAAAATGCAAATCCAAGGCCCTTCATTCAAAAAGCAGAAGAAGGAACTTTTCTCTGACTTCTGCAGTCCCTTAATTGACCTGTCACGGTGGTTTTATTTGTATCGTCATTATTTTGCTATTTAATGTTACATTCCCTTGGACACAAAACAAACACGTATGGAGTGAGTACAGATAACCCATACCTTGATCCCTGCCCTGTGACTTGTAAGGTACAAGTATCCAAAACTGACCTTTCCTATGCCTGGTCCTTCACAGGATATGGAGGACCACAGCAATCAATGAATGGAGCAGAGGAGCAGATGGCTGAGAAACCAATTTGAGGAGTCAGGGAGGCAGCACGAGGCAGGACCACTTGCAACCAAGCCTCCATGTTCCCATTGTGTGTTCTATTGTGCCATCAGACATTAGTTATAAAGTGCAAATTCAATGATACAGTGTTAAGAATTTCAAAATATTGCCAGTAGAGCATTAAACCCCAGGTGCAGGGTCCCTTTCTGAGTGCAGACCCTATGCAACTGTAAATGTCACACACTTGTGAAGCTGGTCTTGTGCAGATAAAATGGTTTCTAGTGGACCACAGTAAACACGATATAACATATTTTTACACACTCAGACGTTGCCATCTGCAACTATGTACTTAGAGGTGCTTCCTGTCATGGAAAAGGTAGATTCGAGCACTCTTTGGAAAATCTTGCTTTATGCTGAGTAGCCTAACTGTACTAAGTTCATTCTGTATCACTCAGATAAGTGCATCTTGTGTCATATTTCCAAGTGTTGTCAGTGCCTGGTATTTGCTCAAAGCCAGCAGACAAGTATTAATCTAGAACATATGCTCTCTTACAACAGGAATAAACATCTTCCTATCTCTAGTATAATCAACAGTACCTTGCATCAGTTGATGATGCTCAATAAATGCTTCTTGAGTCGAAATAATAAACTCCATACCCTCTTCTAATTGCCCTATTCCTAAAAGTCAACTTTAAAAATGCATGAGGAATCTTTAAACTATCAGCCTATTTGGTATATGTGTGTATGTGTACACATACAGACACACACACATACAGAGTCTTAATTCCATACATTTCTTCTCAAGAGTTCAAAGTGGGTATCAGGACGAAGCCTACAAATAAGGAGGTTGAAATTTACACAGAGTTTTCAGTTTAATCAAAAGGAAGTCCTAGTTAAAATGCAAAAACCAAAACAGGCCAGGCACGGTGGCTCACACCTGTAATCCCAACACTTTGGGAGGCGAGGCGGGCAGATCACCCAAGGTCGGGAGTTCAAGACCAGCCTCATCAACATGGAGAAACCCCATCTCTACTAAAAATACAAAAATTAGCCAGGCATGGCAGCGCGCACCTGTAGCCCCAGCTGCT